>CAIGRS010295468.1:0-11675 GCA_903798395.1 Fraxinus floribunda
AGCATCCAGTTGGGGCTGCAGATGCGGCGGCGCCACTACTCTTCTCCATTTCTAGGATTTTTCCACAAATTTTCACTTTTCTATGAATTGAGATGCCGCCATCTATATTGATGTGGAGAGACAGCCAAGTTTTGGCGGGAGCATAAATTTATGGGGAAATGGGCTTCGGACAGAGCCCCAACTGTGGGAGGCCCACGGACATATAGAACGTGTTTGGTAATCATTAAAATACGATTAAAATTAAAAATATGATCGTTATTGAGTCTCACCCGTCTAATAAAAATTAACAATAACGATAGTTTTTCAATTTTAATCCTAATCTCTACCAAAAATTAATATTTTACAGAGGTTATAGGGAAACATCGACAAATAAACGTTCCATAAATTAATATTTTATTTAAATATAAATTTTCAATGTTGATTCAAGCCAGTATACTAAATTAATAATCTCACTAAACATATAATAGAATAATTTTATTTAAAATCTTTTAAAACCTAGTGCAAAATATAAAATAACAATTGGTTAAATACATAAGATTTTTAATGATGCTATTTGTACATAAGAGGGTGACAAAAAGGTTGACAAAATGCCACAAAATGCCATTTGTCACCCCCCTATTGGAGGGTTGGCTGACGCCAAAATATAAAATAACAATTGGTTAAATACATAAGATTTCCAATAATACTATTTGTACATAAGGGGTTGACAAAAAGCATCCAACCCTCCAATAGGGGGTGACAAATGGCATTTTGTCAACCTTTTTGTCACCTCCTTTGNTTGTCAACCTTTTTGTCACCTCCTTTGTACGTGTAGCATGATTCTAAGATTTCATACTACGTATTAAGCCCTTGTTTGGTGGATATTAAAAATTAAAATTAGATTTTTAATAAATTTTGATAAAAATTGATGAAATATGTGATTAAAAATTGTCAACCAAGTTGTAAACAAAAGTAGTATAACAAACTTTATTCCTCATATATTTGGGCCAATGATAGCCTATTTTATGCGATCTGCAGCTTTCATGCTGATTTGGACACCTTTTTGAAGAGATGAATTCTCTCAGTGTGATTAGAGTGAGATTAAGTGGCTAAAAGAGAGTGACACTAATCGGAATTGTGCTTTTTCCATGTTGATTTCGTATATGCTTTCGGAGGAAACATACTATCTTGGCTACGTATTGCAGCTAGCTTGCCGATCCGATCCGGATAAAGGATGGTATTCACTGATGCCACGAGTAATCGTGTTGTTGATTACGATATCCTTGTTGATATTGTTTCGTCCTTAGTCTCGCCTAAGAATGTTGCTTTAGTTGATTACGAGTAATTGCGTTGTTGATTACGATGTCCTTGTTGAAACTGTATATGTGGAATGCATTTATTAGGATAACGACTATTTAAAATATTTCTTACGAAAGCTCCTTAGCTTTGAGATTAGTTATTGTCTAGTAAGTTTCTAGATATGTGGGCCTCACATGTGTAGAATTTTCATAAATAAAGAGCAACGAGACGTAATAGAAGGACTGTGAAGAACACGTGAAATTCATCTTAACCGATGAAATACATGACTGCACGCAAGATGTCAAGCTATTGATGTATTAGACAATGATGAAAAATAACATTAAAAGTTTATTCAAGATATAGCCGAGTGTTTAGGTAAGATTATTAATAATTTTTAGGAAGAATAATATTGTATTTCATGAAATATATGATTAATAAATGTATGATAATTATAAATGTGTGGTTAAAATTAATATTTGACTTTGACCAAATAAAAAAATTAACTTTTTAATGACTTTTAATGTTTGACAAACAAAAGCATAGAACCCCTTTTCCTTTTCAAAAACAATACCCATATATACAAAACCCCCCTTATCCATCAGATAAATGTATTATATCACTCACTTTAATTTAAAAAAAAATGAGAAATAATAACATTTTAAAAGAGGAGAGTATTTGCTCTCTTCCTGTGAACCGTGGCACCAAGTACAGTGGTCAGGCAGCATTCAGAGACCAATCAAAACTTTGATACACAATATTAATTGGACCCCCGTCATTCAAAAGGTGTGTCAAAAGGCCCGCCTTAGTTGCATCCAAGTAATTTATGATCCACTTGGGAATTTCTTTTTCTTGCCCAAAATCTGCACTGTACCTGTAGGACAAAAGATCCACAAAAGTAAGGTTAATGAAGTTTATAAGGCATAGCCACCGTTTGGATACATATTTATCAAATCAAAAATTAATTTCAATATTACACAAATTTGTATTTCCTATTCATTTTTTTTTTCACACATCTCGTGCGACCACTACTATTCCTATTGACAAACTATTTATAAATTTTTCAAACGGAGGCTAAGATTCTACATTTTGTTAACATAATTTTCATAACGATCTTCAACGAGAATCTCGATTTCAATTATAAAAAAAAAAATTTCCTCATTAATGACTCACCACTTGATCACGCGAGAGAGGTATACGGTCCTCTTGGCAAGATCTATGTGCATTCCATCATCCCTTAGGAAAAACTCCCTAGCAGCATATCTTAATTCTGATGCAACTCCCTGAGCAGTGAAGAATTTCACCACTGGACTCGACCTTGTTGCATTGTAGAGCCCGAAGTGAATTAAAAGATTCACTTTTGGAAACGCCAACTGGAAACGAATTGAAAAATGAACAAGTTCAGCTTCAGTTTCATGTACAAGTCCAGAGATCAAAAGGAATATGTTAAATCCTGGCTTTAATTCACAGTATCAGGTTAATGCAGCAGAAGATTCGGTAATCAAGGAGAAAGGAAACGATTGAAGTTAATTACCTCCAGACGCTTGTCTCCACCAGCAAAAGGTTTTGTTAATGAGAAAGGTGCTCTTTTATTGCTTCTAAGAATCCCATTTCTTATTGTGCTCATGGAATAGGGATAGCCCCCAACCACATACATGAAATCGTCAAAGAAAGCCCTCCTATCGATCATGCCTCCAGGATGACCAATTCTAATGACCGCGTGAATAGCCATGGCGTTATGCAGGTTTAAGAAGAATGCCAACTTCTCGTCCACTGAAAGTGTTGATATATTCATTCTCTGGAGATCCTGCACCAAACTTATGTATCTGTATTCATAAAGAAATGAAGTAAGAAGTTAGCCAACTACACTTGCATTTATAATCAGTCAGTAAAGAAAAAAGTTACATATCATATAGGTAGCCAGTTTTATATTGCTAATGCATGACAACGCCGTAACCCAAACCTATAATCAGTTTCTATTCAAACTTGACAAACAACAAAAGACACAAGTATGACTGTAATTGAAGTAAATAAGCATCACACAAGCTAAAGTAGCTAGTCAAGAGGTCCCATAATGATGTGAAAAATGTTAATGAACTTTTCTTATCAGTAAATTTTCATTGTTGCAAGACTAACTGTTCGATAGGAAAAGAAAACAGACATGAACTAAAACGGATGTCTTGAAGTTGAAAGAGCTCTGTTTTGATCCTGAACAATCCAACTTATCAAGACCAATCAATTTCTATGTATAGTAACAACTCCAGAAGAAAGACATGCAAATTATAACTGAAACGAAAAGGAGAGAGGATTTAGGCTGAACAAGACTGATCTAGCTCAAAGCATAGTCCTGTTAAGATCATAAAGCTAAGGATCTACAAATTTCCTCATTGCAATTTAATATATCAATTTTGATCAGCACGTCATACTCATATATCAGACTGTGGTAGCATGTACAAAGGATCATTTCAAATGCAACTAATGCACAGGTTATACTACCTCCTTAATTCTTCACTGTTTCTGATGCCCACGTAATCAAGATGGCGTCTGTCATCAGAAGCATAGGACTCAAGTATAGCGGACATTATTCGGGCAAGCCTCTGGCTTACAATAGCAGCGTTCTTGGGCTCAATGTCATTTACTGATCCTCTGAAATTGTAGCATTTGGGAATGAAGGGCTCGTGCTCAAGCAATCGGTAGGAGTGGTTCCCATCCTCAAATTCATTTTCACTGCAATTAGTACATCATATCTGTAAGATCAAAGTAGGTTGAAACTTGAAAGTTGTAAGTTCCCATTATCTTGTTCTTACCCAAAAACATGATGAATGAAATGCTTTCTTGCCAGCTGCTTCCCAATCTCAACGGCCTACATATGTATGAGTTGTGAGACAAAATATGAAAGTCATTAATAGGTGAAGAATTGTAGACAAAACAAAAGAGTTGCATGTTGGCTTAATCATCAAGTTTTTAATCTTACAAATGAATCGAGAAAGAGTGGGTTTTGAATTTCTTCGGTTGTTTTTGGGCCAAAAGTGGGGGTGTTGCTAATGAGTGATCTATTATGAGTGTATACAAATACCATAGTTAAGATGATGACAGAATAAGAATTGCAGAAAAATAAATCCTGACAAAAGAGGCAATCCAACTTGTAAGCACAAAGTAAGAACTTTGACACTATTTTTGAGATTATAAATTGGTCAAACTTCATTTTTAAAACATACATTTCATTGGACCGACAATTTCTATCCACTTTTTTACGGATTGACCAAGGGTGCAAACAATGTAAAAGTAGTTGTTTGAAAAATCAGTTTTTTTGTACAAACAGTTATTTCACTTTACTGGTAGCAAACGTGTATTGTGGAAAGAATTACTTAAAAAGTAACTCTTAAACTTAACCAAACATGCAAGAGACCTGAGATCTAAGAAGGATTGGCCTGGGTTTACTTTTCTTTCAACAAAACTGTGCTGCAACAGAAGTTATTAACAACTTCCCTGAAAGAAAGAGTTCTTTGACAACTTTTAAACTTAGTCAAACATGCGCGAGAGACCATGGACCCAAGATAGGTTGGCCTCGGCACAACCCCTAAGATCATACATATTTGTCCTGTCAAATAAAGAGGTTTAACGTGATATGTGGCTCCTATTTGGTATAATTTTTTTAAAACTCCTTTTAAATCATACATTATTTCAATAAAATAATTTTACATGTCAATCAATATATTTTCTTATTTTTTAATTACACATTCTTCAAAAATATCATTTTTCACAAAATCTATTCTCAAAAAATATAAATCAAACATACCCATAGTGTATTTGTGTGGGCAGGTCAATGGAGCTCAAACAGGAGCTCAAATAGCTAAGCTCGCCACAACCCGCCTCTCTAGATGAGTCAAAATACTCGATACCTAAACGATGCTCAATTTTACACCTCTAATGGCGATACTCTGTCTAATGCATCGAAAAATGGGATTAAAAAAGAAAGTTTGGTGTAATGTGTCACGTTCATTTTTTCCGAATTCAACAAATTAAACACTTAAAATATTTGTTTAGTACTCTTGATACAATACAAGTCTCAAGGAAATTTCTAGTATTTTTATTTACTTACTAAGGGTGTGTTTGTTTCCCATTATTGGGAGAGAAATGATATAATGAATAGTATTTTTTGGAGAATGTGTGGTTGAAATTTAAAGAACTTTATTGGTTTGTATGTAAAATCTTGTATTGTGTACATGTGTGGTGGAGAATTTTACTATAGCAAACAATATTTTGGATTAATGATAGACAAACATGGGCTAAATTATTTTATTATTTAAGGTTTATTTTATAAAATTTGTTAGGTAGGAAAACTGGGACCAAAGGTACAGTTTTTCATCATGCCATTCATATAATCAGCCGCAAGTGGCGATGGTTTGGATGTTTTGCTTTTCTCGAATAAACAATCATTTGAGAGATTACTCTTGATGGTTAAGTATTCATTATAATTAAAATAAGAATTAACGGATATTAGATCACATTCTTCGTTTTCGTTGATAAATCAACTTGTATTCAGGGTGTGTTTGGTGCATATTAAAATGAGGGAATGCATTTTTTTGAAGTGATATGATGAGTAATATATGGTTAAAAATGAAGAAAAAGTTATTGATGTGATGAAAAATATTATTAAAGAATGTGTGGTTGAAAATGAGTAGAAGAATGAGAATGAAAAAAATAATGTGGATCAAACAGGGCTCAATCTAACACATCGATTGCCGTCGTAAAATTGTACCAACACTGCAGCGAAGAAAAAGGCTAAAAGCCCTTCCTTTGTTCACATCACCCACGTTTGACGCGACAACTGTGGGACCACTCAACTTACTTTATTAAAACAACCCTTACTTTTCTAAACCAAACTGACGTCGCCCAAAAATATCTTCCTCAAATCAGACCTTAAATTGAATTATTCAAATTTTGACTACAAACTACATTAGAAGGATAACCTCGACTCAATTCTACTGCCTCTAGAGTCGTGCTTTTTGTCCCGACTCAATGATCAGGAGACGAACAAGGACGCCAATTGCAAGGAGGGCTGCAGTTGACACCCCCTCCTATTGGAAGGGCTCCAATAGGGGGGCTTTGTCCTGATCATTGAGCCGAGACAATGGGCATTTCTCTTGCCTCTAATATTACTATCATATGTAACAACAAATGATAGTCAAATGATAGTAAGATAAAAGAGCATAATAACAATGTTTAATTGCTAATCGAGCCTTGTTTAATTTAACGAACCTTTAACTCCTTGTACTACAATTGTGTAAAGCTTAAACTCTTCGACAACGTGCAAATTAGAAAAGAAAAAAAAAATGAGGACGAGGAAAAGAAAACATAGAAAGAAGGAAAATTTGGTAATAAACAAATCTTAATTGGACCGTGCATTTTGAGAACATAACTTAACATGATTACTCCAACCACGTACTAAACAAAATATATGAGTGTTGATAACGAGGAAAAGCCAACCAGCCAGCCATCATATATTGATCCCTCCCGCATGTGGGTGTAATTATTAATGTTGGTTCCTAACACATTTCTCCATTAAAATGTTTCTTTAATAGCATTTTTGCATTTGGGCAATAATATTCATCTCCACTGGAGTTACAATTTCAGTCTAGGTGGCGTTAATGTGAGATTAAATGATTTAACCTATCATTTAAAGCCATCTAAACTGGGGTTACAATCCCATATTTATTTTTCACACGAATTAAGAAATCTTATTTAATGTTATTAAAAAAATAATTTTTGTCAAAAACTTTCATAGTTTATCCTCATTTATTTATCAATAACTAGTAGTAAATTATTGTTGAAAGTAGTAAAGAAATAACAATATATTAGTAAACGAACAAAACAAAACATTCTTAAGTAAACAAGACTATATAATTGGAACAAGAAAATAAGGAAAGTGGGCATATATAAAGGAGACGGAGGGAGTAATATTTTATTTTGTTATTCAAACATTAGTGTTAATGCAATTTTATTATTACTAATCTACTAGACAACCTAATAGTAAACGTCTCATTCGTCACACAAACAATATTAATTAATTTTTCAATTAGTTAATCAATAAACCGATTTGGTCAGCGCCTCCCAACTGTCTAGATTTCCAAATAACAGAACGTATTTTAATTTTTAATTAAAACAAAAGAGAGGTACTTAGTTACTTACTGGTCCACACATCATGCTGCTGCTGCAAAACGCGTTTATTTGACCACTGTTATTGATGGTCCCAAACTTATAATTAATTATGAAAAAGAAGCTTTCCTCCTGCTAATTAAACTAAGCTATTATCTCGTTTTTACTTTTTACAACTCCCAACCCCCAAATATATCATATCACATATATTAGATTAATTAAGATGGCACTTCAACTCGCTCTCTCGTTCTTTAACAGTACGCCATTTAAATAAAATAATACTCGTTCTATTTTTCGAGAGTAATGCTATTCATCACATCATCAGTTATAGATCCTCATAATGATGAATAATGATATTCATTTTTCTTATAGTAATCTTATCCACTATGTGGTATGGGTTAAAATTTTAATTTAAATTTAAATTCAAATTCAACAATTAGTTTTAATCACATATTTCATCAATTTTTATCAAAATTTACTAAAAACCTGATATCTATTCCTACTAAACAAGGGCTTAATAACTAATAGTTTGAAGTTTTAAAAATGCGATTTTTTTTTTTGGGCACTCGGTTCTAGCAAAGATGATAATGCAACTCATTATGCAAGTAATGAATAAAATATGAAGAGTTGCCCAATGGTTGATTCATAGGTCCTTACTTCATACTCATCGGTAGAATGATGATAAACTACCTTCTATGAGTTGATAGCATCGCACTAACGAACCCCACACACGAGTTAGATCACTATTTCAACATTAAACGTTGCTCGATTATTTTACCGACCATCATGAACATAGTAACCTACAGAAGCGTAATAGAAATAGTAAAGAGACCGCACATGCGGATCTCGGTGTCCTAGATAATTATTTCAACACGACTAATAGTTATTTGGTCCCTATTTGGTTTAGGTAAAAAAAAAAATGGATAAACTTTTAAATTGAAGTAAAAAATTAATTTTAATCCCACGTTTTGGTCCACAACTTTTTAAAAAATTACTAAAATTTTGATTTCACTTCTAACTATATTGGACATAGTAGAGGTAAAAAAAAAAACCGTAATAAAGAAATTTAATCACGGAATGATAGATTTGAAAAAAAATAAAAATAAAAATAACAAAAATGGAGTGAACGTGTAGTCATAGGGGCATACCTTCTTCCTGCCGCAGTCCAAGTGGTTTATTAGAACCTCGACAAGATCAGCTCCGTTGAAGCAATTCCTGACAATCTTCATCTTCATCAGACGATCCTGAATGGGCAGTCTCTGCCGCAAAACCCTAACAATCACCACCATCTCATCTAAACTCTCCGCCTCCTCCTCCTCTGGATCATCGAAGCCATAGACGGGCGGTGCCGGTGCATCATCGGGACACTTACTCCCCAGCATTTCCTCCATTTTCTTCTCCAACATCCCACCATTCCTCAAAGAATTCAATACAACCAATCCTCCGATTAGCTTTTCGTTGAAAAATATCTGTGGCACTGTTCCACTGCCTGTCCTTTCGATTAACTCCTTCTCTCTCGTTGGATACACGTCAATATTGATCTCCACAAACATCAGGTTCTTTTCGCGCAAAAATGATCTCACTGCAGTACAGTCCCTACAATTCGATCGCGAGAAAAAGCTAATTCTTCCTTTTAGCTCTATTTTACCTGATTCTTTCAGTGATTTGATCACTTTCAGACCTGGAAGATTGAATTCCATAACGCGTGACGCGGGCTTCACTATAGCCGCCTCCTCGTCTCCATCGTCGTTTCTTCCTTCTCTCAACGACGACCATCGCCTCGTTATGGCAGCGGAAAAGGTATTACTCTTGTCGCGAATAAATTTCCCGATCGCCGGCAACTCAAAATTATCCGGCACCGAAACTGACCTTTCCATCTTCGGCGATAGGATGTTATTAACCCCAGGCGGCGCTTCTGGCTTGGGCAGCTGAGAATGGGGTTGTTGGATCATTTCCTGTATTGCTTTTTCCGAATATACTATCATCTCACAGGAACGGCCATTGACTTCCTTCTCCCCTTCTCCATTAAAATCGGAATTTCCATATCTTTTAGAATCTTTTTTCCCCTCATTCTCGGGGGAGTTAATTTCTTCCCTTTCTTCTCCAATTGCATGGGGTTGTTCAGAGGTACCATTTTCTCCTCCTCCACATAATAATTCCATTTGGGATGAATAAATGAAATTGACAGAGAAAGAGAGAGGAGCGGAGGAATCGTAGGGGCGGTTATATTGAAGAAGCCTTGGAGGAAATATATGTATGTGAACTTGACAATGGCTAATGGTGATTAAGAAAATAATTAATGATATAGAATAGGTCAAATGTGGGCAAGTGACAATCACGTGACACGTGTCATGCCGTCCCATTAATTAAATCTGGTTTAATTTCGTTAAGATCAAGTGTTAATCGAAAAGGTCATTTATGTCTTGTTTATAATGTAATTTGAACTAGCATATTTTCATTCAGAATAATGTTATTCATTTTCACTGTGATTGAACTTCAATTTATGTGGCAAATACATGACATTAAATGATAGATTCATTTAAATACAAAATCACATGACTCATTTAATTGAGTTTATCATTTAATGTTTGTAATTACCACATAAACTAGGTTCAACCCCAGTAGGAATGAATATCATTATTCTTTCATGAATGGATCAAGTCTTAATCCACTTCAATTCAGTTAAAAGTAACCTTGATAATCTAGCAGTGTACGATTCCTCAAAAAAATTGACTCGATGAACATAAATATTACCGTAAAAGTAGAGTATGAATTTATATAAATATCAGATATGTCTCTTAGTCGATAAAGTCATTTACGTTTCATAAACGCTCAATAGAGTAGGTGGATGTTTTTTTTTTTTTTTTTGCCTTTTACGGGGGTCAAACTTAGAAGTAAACTAATTTTTTTATTGTTTATAATGTAATTTGAACTATAATTTCTTGTGAATGGATCAAGTTCTAACCCACCCAAATAAGTAAATAATTGAAAATTGGTGTAAGTCAATGAATAATATGATTGTATGTCACTATGCTTAATCTGAATTTAAATTCAACTACTGTGAGTTAGATTATCATCAGATCCTTGAATCATAGTTATGTGTGATAGAATTAATAATTGTACTATTCATTTTTATTTGACTAAGGTCTTAACGTAAAGATTTACGCTTTGAGCTTAAAATAATTGAATTTGTTCTGTGTATTATAAAAATAAAAAGTCATAGCAATCTTCCTAGACTGAGAAAAATACTCAACTAATTTATGAGAAGTTAATGCATACTAGAACTCTGATGTAGAGTTGAGTAGAACTTTATCCCTTTAGTGTCTTGCAAGATAAGGATTCCATCGTTGACTCCCATCTTGTACCGTAACGGCACGTAAAATTTGAAAATTTTGGATTTTTTCTATTTGCATGCTTGGATCTTGGACTAAAGTAGATTTAATTACCAGGGAATAATAAGGAAGAAGATGATCTTGGACGAAACTATTAAATTATTAATTGAGCTCTACAATGTTTTGGACTTGGGAATTTCTAGCTTCTTTGATCATGGAACAAACACTTGAAATTGAAGACTAAAATTTCACCAAAAGCTTTTATAAATGAAAATTAACAGAATTATTTTACAAAGTTCTTTTGTGAAATTAAGTTTAACAACTTTTCTCAAAACAATATCTAAGATGTGTAAAATATTGGAAGGGTAAGTTAATTCATCCGATTTTTTTTTTTCTATTGTCAGTCGCATCTAAAGCAAAAGTACCATATGCGGCTAAAAACCTTTTGTTTTACTAAAATTCCTACATATTTTATTGTCAAGTAGAAAAATCACCATTTCCATTGAAAACCCCTAAATCAAAACTACGTGACGCGAACACGGGTACGGGATCATCGTGGAAAGCGCGGAATTAATTGAAAACTTCGGGAAAGTCCAAATTTAGGTCGTAGACGATAGAATCCTGACCTGAACCTCACGAATCAAGAACCTAAGGTATATTAAACTTTAGATCCGTTGATGTACAGAAACAAGAGCCATGATTTTGCGAACGCCACAAATGGTGTCTAATCCTTTGATAAGTTCTAAGGGTTGAATGCCACAAATATAAAAATATATTTGATAAGTTCGGTAGTTCATTCAAGAACCAAGAGAGAAAAAAATCTCGTTAATTCATTATCAAAAGTCCTTTTTTATAATAAACTAAATTTTCTATTTATACTAATGCTAAAAAACCTAATAAAAACGTAAT
>CAIGRS010295489.1:0-29512 GCA_903798395.1 Fraxinus floribunda
AATATAGTATAATATTATTGTGCATAATATGAACTTTGAGTTTTCTGTTTGTGATTTTGGGTTGGAGATGACAGAGAGAAGCACTTTATTTAATTATTTATCAATTACATAAACATTACATCACTAATTATTTAATTAAACAAAAAAATTACTTCTTTATTAATAACAAATTAATTCTTAAACAAAACTAAATAAACGTGCATTGCACGTTGCTTGCACCTAGTATATATATATATATATATATTATGTTGTGAGGATAAAAGTAATGTTGACCTTTGGTCCCCTCTCCTCGTATTAACTCTCTGAGCAACAATTTTGAAACTTCAGAAGTTGAGATTGCAAATATTGTCACGCAATTTTGTTTATAAACCAATGAAGAGGGTCAAGGCTCAAATAATTGGACCAAAACTCAACCGATGTCGATCCAAATTTTTTTTTTAATAAAATCTTAAAAAGATATGAATTATTTAAAAAAATAAAAATTAAAATAAATTACCATATAGATATATACTTTTAAAAAGAATTAATACTTCTAAGTTTAAGAATTTTTTAATTTTTAATATTTGTTAATTATATTTTAATAATCATTTATTTACATAAAACTAAATGGGTCAACAGATAAAAGGCCCAATAACTTTTTAAACCTAGAAAGCCATCTAAGAAGTCAGACTCAGAAGCAGAGGCGCACACTGTTGCTTGTTAGGGAAGTTCATGTGCAAATCTTTTATATATGCTTCTTTCAATTTTATTTTATTTTTTATTTTTTGGGCAAGGATGCTGAAAAACTTGTTAAAATTGTGTTCGATTTACTGATTTCTAATCAAATTGGTCATTTTATCAATTTTTTTTACCCATTTTTGTATTACCAGATATCTGGATATAACCGAATCGATCGTCGGACCAATTCACGAATTTTTCGATCGAACGCTTGATTTTTGATTTTCAAAATATGTAAATAAAAATTTATTTGACTTTAAACAACTGTTTACAGACAATTGATAATCAACATTTGCATAAGCAAACATTAAAACCGAGAGAGAGAGAGAGAGAGAGCGTGTTCAGTAGAGATTGAAATCGGATTAAAATTGAAAAACTAGCCGTTATTGTTGACTTTTATTAAACGAGTGAGACCCAATAACGGCTACCGAACATGCCATAAGCCTTAAAAGAAGTCTTGTATTGACACATTATGTTAAGATCAAAATCTGTTAACTTCTATCTTCGAGACACAATGCATGCTATTTTCTCGTCATCTCATCGCAAGTTCATTTGAGAAGTGAGGAACATCTTAAAGCAAAAGCACCTATTAATTTTTTCTCCTTCATATCAAAAGCCGACCTAGACTACATTCTTTAGAGTCGATAAGATCATTTTATATAAACTTCAATAGGTCACATTCATGTATGTTCTTCAACCTATGCAACTCCTTAAATATATCAATGAATTTAATAATTATTATGTGTGACTAATGAATGAATCTAAGGAAATACAAATTGTCTTATCCAATGAAATTGAAGAGTTTAGGGAATTGGTTTAGTAAATGCACGAATATGTCAATTGATAAAATTAAGGAGACGGTAGGAGTATTTCAAATTTAATTTAGATAAAATCGTCCATAAATGATTATCATTTCAATTTTCATGGGACTTTTAATATATCAAAGAAAGTAATAATCAGATAAATTTGGTGAATTTAAAAGGGTGGCTATATTCTTTTAAGTGAACACAAGTTATGCATCTCATTCTTGTAGATTAACCAGATTTCATGCCTTTTAAGAGAGAATTTCACTGTTCATTTTTGTTACACGAGATTTTATACTCAGAACTGGTTTGGTGCTGTTCATAAACTGGTTTTGAACTATTCACTTGAATATCTTCCCATAAATGCATTTTGCTCTCTCTTCACACATGTTCGCTGCTTTTGGACCAAACGAAACCCCATGAGGAAGAAGAAAGGTAAAATTCTAGAAGTAAGATCCAACCCATGCCGTTGGTTCGTAAAGCTTTAAAAAATTGTGCAAAGAAAACCCTTTTGTTCTACACACCCCACCTCCTGCATTTTTTAAGGATTCTCTTTACAGGTAAATTCTAAGCTCAATCGAGTCAATTAAGCTTCATTTCTTGTTTTCAAACGTGTGTTTAATTTAATTTAAATTTTTTTTGTTCTACAAAATTCACTTTTGATTTATTTAATCTTGTTTTCCAGTTTGGGTGCTCGAATTCCTATAAAATCCGCAAGTCTCTCAAAACCCAGCCCTCTTATTTTCTAAACTAATTGAAGTTTTTGCACGATTGTTAGTTTTAATTCATAAATAAAAATTCAATAATGTGAATTTGTTAATTCTTTAGGTTTTAGATTGTTTTGTAAATAACAATTAACTTATAAAGCATAGAAAATTTTAATCGGTTGCGGGTGTTAAATTTTATGACATATTTAAGGAGTACGAATAAATTGTTTTTGAGCTTTGAAAGTAAATACATTTTGATTACAATGAGAGTTTGCAGGAATTCCCTTATACTCTTTTGGTACAATTGTAAGAATTGTATCTTTATGCCTTAAGGTATAGAAAATTCATCAAATAAAAAACTAAAGAAAATTCACTTTACTTTTCGCAAATTTGTTTTTTCGTCATTTCCTGAAAAAGATGTTTATTTCTATAGGGTGTCAGAACAACCTAAAAAAGCGCATATATGTGTAAACTTATTTTGTAACCATATCAAATGTATCTCTTGCCCAAAAAAAATTATAATGAACCACATGGGTACATGAATATATTACATTTTCAATTCTTATGCAGGAGACAGATAATGACCAGCCGACCAGGGGCGGATCCAACCCAACGTCGCCCCCGCGGCAGCCCGAGCTAGATACGTCGGGAACCATTTTTTTTTTTTTTTTGACAATGGATAAACTTTTTATATTATATACCCGATAATTCATTTTATTTACAAACATTTCTTGTAGCTCAATTGGTTAGAATTTGAATATTATGTTAGAGGTCACAGTTTCGAATACCTTTTCCACCAATTTATTGTGGAATTTTTTTAGTTAGACAATTTTGACAAAAATTAACGCAAAAGAGAGGAGACTCAAACTTATGACCTCTTCTTGGAATTGTTGAAACTTGAGTCACTCGACCATTATGACACTTAATGAACTTTGACACTAATCTTATCAGAATAATAGATGTTAAATTTCAGTCGTTTTAATGCAATTGTAAAAGTTCTAACATGTGTTGTTCATTTGTCGAATTTAAACTTGTGACATTCCATAGGTTTATTGGAGGCTTGACCATTATGACACTTATTGAACTTTGACACTAAACTTACCAGAATAATATATGTTAAATTTTTTATACAATTTTAAAAATTTCGAACACGTGCTCTTCCTTTAAATTATACAAAACCTGGTCACAATATCATTTAGTGATATTGCTAATTTGTACAATAGAATTATATACGTTCAGTTTGAACAAAATAATTATTATATTTAAATTTTGGACCTTGTTTGATTTTTTTTTTTGTTCAAAATACATTTTTCTCTATTTTTTTCAACCACACATTTTTCAATAAAATAATATTACTTTCAAATTCTAAACTTTTTTTTTTTTTTAACCACACATTCTCCGTCAAATCAATATTCCAAAATGTATTTTTTTTTTGTTGCAAAAGATGGACATCAAACGGGACTCTCAATATTTTATTGCTACCCACGATCAATGATCAATGGATGCCCCAGTCGTGCTGATTCAAAATGCTGGATCCGCCCTTGATGATGGCTTTGTTGATTCCAAGCCCTGTGATGATAAAATGGATGTGGACATTGTTGAGTCCAATGTTGAGTTGGATAAAACTAATGTTGTGGAGCCTAACAATGATCCTCCATAGAAGGTGGGCGATTGAAACAATTAATAACAAACGTATCTTTCTTGGTACTTAAATTGTGAAATTATATTACTTTGTAATTTCAAATGGGAAATCCTTTGATTAAAAGTAACAGAAGAAAACCACGATGCAGCGCACGTAGAAAATCAAAAGCCATGCTTGAAATCTTTGAAGGCACGAACATTTCAGCAATTAGTTGTGTTAACACTTTTCAATGTTTCTTCTTTCATTATTTTATCGGGGAAAAAAATTAACATATGTTCTCTGCACTGCATTCAATGCCAGGTAAACTGAATGAAGCCATTTATCATTTAACTGAGACAATCATTCTGAATCCGAAGTCAGCGATATTGTATCAACTGGAGGTGATTCTTAAACATGGAAATGAACTTAAATTCTTTTAGAAATTTTCTATTATTTATCTTTAATATATGATTTAAATTCATTCTGCAGCTACTGTTTTTGTCAAACTGAAGAAACCAAATGATGCAATCCTCGATGTTGATGCTGCCTTACAGGTATTTGTTTCCTTCAATATACAGAATTTTTGGAAGTTGGCAAATCGTATCCTACATATTAGCTTGACTAAAGCTTCTTGTTTGAGTAATTAATCTTTTTCCGTATTGATATGATGGTGGACCAATTTCATGTCAGATCAACCCTGAATCAACGAAAGGATATAAAGCACGTGGAATGGCGAAGGCCATGTTGGGTTAATATAATGCTTTAAAATTTTCATTATCATCTGATATGGTGGACTCTCTTGCAGGTGTAGTTGAGTCGGTGAGGTCTTAAACAGCGGAGTCGGGTAGTTTCATCGATAATGAACCAGACGCAAATTGGGAATTGCATGCCTGTTGGGTATGATGCAAATCGGTACCCATATCCATAATATCGAGATCCAACCCGGATAGGGAGGGAAATTGATGTGTGTTGCTGGACCTCTGCGAAGATCCTCACTGAGCCCCATAGGTCGACCAGGTAATGGCACCCTGATGAATATGAGTATGATTGTGAAAGTAAGTTACTTAGTTACATATAAGTAAAAAAAAATTATGTTGAAGCTTATTTCTCTAGTGAATGTTCTGGCTTGCTAAGATCTTGTGGGGGTGTGGTAGATGTTACAATGTTACTATTACATTTGTTAATATAAATTTCTGCATCCATTCATTTTTTGAACACTTTATTTTTCTTTGTGGAGTTTAATTTCATAGTTATTATATGTAGGGTATTGAAGCCTTGGTAGAAGAGGCACTGCCAAAATCAACACCACACCGAAGCTCGTCAAAGAGAACTGGAGCAACAGAGAACTTGAGCAACATAAGGGCATAATTTGTCCGAAAAGGTTTCTTTTTATTGGACAAAAATTTGTAGTTTTAGAATTTTCGTTTTGGAGTTTGTATGTCTATATTCCTGTAATGAATTCTGGGTTTTGATATTATGGATAACATTTGGCAGAGGAGGAGGAGGAGCAGGATTAATGAAAAAATGAATGCGTTGCAAAATCTAATTCCAAATTCCAATAAAGAAGAAACCACAAATTGTTATATTTTCCTTTTTAGTGTTTAGGTTTAATGTTGATTGAGTAAATATAATGAGGTTTACTTTGTTGTTTCTAAATGTTCATCTCTTGCAATTGTGGTAGATGGACAAGGCTTCAATGCTCGATGAAGCAATTCAGTACCTCAAGCAACTCCAAATTCAAGTACAGGTTTGCACTTTATTCTGTTTCTGTAGCTCTTTGATAGAATATCTACAGATTAACGTGGTAATGTTAAATTTCACGGTTACATATGTATTTGTATTCCATTTGATTTCTCTATTTCATTTTATTGGTTTGATTTTGATGGTTCGCGTGATCTGCTCTCTGCAACTTGTGTTTCTTGTTCTAATCTGCCTCTCATTGGTTCTTGTTGGTTTTATGTCGATTTCGTGCTGGGAAGTCTATCGGTTCAGTGAAAAGGTAAGATTTTTTGTTTTTAGAACACAATTCATAGAAATATAACTTAATCTGATGATTTTCAATTAGATCTTCCATGGAAATTGGTAGTTGTTGATGTTCCAAAGTTCTGATCAACTGAGGTCTCTGCTTTCAACACACATCTCCTGGAGACTCTTATAGCTTCACCTGCAGATCACGAGCCAACCGTCATTCCAAGGGACAGGCTGATTTTACATAGCATTTGATTTTTCTTTTCATTTTTAATTTTTCGCGTGGCCTCATAAAGTAATTTCTCAAATTAATTTAGTGCCTTTTTCAATTAAGCTGTAAAATATTCAATGATGTTATGTATGTAAATTAACTGTGTGGCTGAGTATATGGCATGGACTAGATTTAGTTCATATATTAACTACTTGTTTGACCCCTATTATAATGAGATTTTTGAAATAATGTATTTTAGAATAGTAATTTTTGAAAGAATGTGTGGTTCAAATTTTTTTTTTAAATTTTTTTTTTTTTTGATTTAGGTGTAATATTATTTATTGGAAAATTTATGTTTGAAAAGAAGAGAGAAAAATATATTCAAATTTTAATGGGAGCCAAACATGTTCCTTTTGGGGTTGAAGCTCCCAAATTTAATTCATTTATATTTGTGCAAATATCAAAATTAAATGAATTATGTGGCTTTCTTGTAGGAGTTGTTCTATGCCAAATGAAGAAAAGGAAGTTAACAATTTGAGGTCAATACCATTTGATCAAAACGTAAGCACCTCAAGCTTTATGAAGAATGAAGTTGGGCTTTGTACTTAAAATACTTTCTCGTATGGTAATTTGAATAAAAAAAGGGAGTGAAACAAAATCCATTCTAATGGCAAAGAGCTTGCCAGCAGATTCTGTGAAGATTAACAAGTGAAGTATTGGTGATAAACCCACAAAGAAATCTTTTAGAAACCTGTTTTAGAGAGAGGAACGGAGGAATGGTAGTGCTGATCATGCTCCAGAACACGAGGAAAAAAAAGATGGAATCGGGAAAGAAGCAATGGGAATTTGATGGATTCAAGAAATGGAAGAAAAATGATTCCGAGGATGAAACAATTCCATTGTCTCTCAGTGAAAAATCGGATGGTGAAAGTTACACTGGCAGGCTCATCACGAACCCAGTTGTAGAGGGATCAGACACCGAGCAAATCAAGAGGAAATTCCATACCAATGGTGCACCTACAGATTTCATTGTCGATAAGGTATAACATCTCACTCTCCAAAGGTGCTGTAACTTGAAATACAGATTGTTGAATTTTGTTACTAGATTCTGTTGGAGCTTGAAACTTATCTGTTTACTGCTTATTTTCTGCATTATCTTCATGAAAATTCTACGTTTTATGAGAGAACATAAAGGAGGAGTTGTCTTGAATCCAAACAGCTTGGTGACAAAAATCTAAATTTTAATTTGTCGTAAGTATTTATTTTATTTTAGCTCTCTTTTCGAATTTTGATTGATATGTTCCACTACTAATTTATTTGCATTTGTATAGTGGCCCTGTCATTATATAGACTAACTATTTACTTGCTATGACTCACCAGAGATGGTCAACTTGAAGCAATTTCAATAAGGCTTCCAGATGATAAGGTTGACTTGAAAATGTTTTTCCCCAGGTAATGCTTCTTGCACTTTTTTCTTAATTCAAATACTTGTGTTGATCCAATGAACTTAGTAAATTGGAATGAAATAATCATTCTATTTTAAGCTGTTGCAGAAACGCGCTATACCCATACTAAAATCTTTCTTGGTTATTTCAGATCATACTGTGATCGATATGGTAATGTTGTGTTAGATGTGGTTAGAAAAGAATTCAAGAAGCATGTTGGAGAGATGGGAAATTCCCGAGTGGTAGCCAAGGAGAAGCAGAACTTGAAAAGAAAGACCACATTTGGTGATGACAATGAAAATAGTTGGGATTCAACAAATAACGAGATGGAATATTCCACAAGGGAAGTGCATCCTTGAAACCCCTTTCTTGTTTTAATTCTCTATTATAGATTCCTGTTAACTTACTGACCTTTAAGATTAGTTTGGGTTTGCATTAACATTCGACACGTTAACATTACCTTAAAAAAACACATCTTGTGCATTGCACGGGCAAAAAACTAGTATCCTCAAAAGGTGGGGATGACAGATGACACCTGCAAGACTTGCATTCCCTGTTGATTGTATAGAAGCCACACCCATTTATGCTATTGCAAAACAATACCACGCCACGCCTGAGCAAAGCTCGAGGCTCGTAATAAGCTGTGCAAAACATGAAAGGTAATGTTTGATGTAGACTAGAGAGTACTAAGAACTTCTTTTTCTTCTTTAATTCTATCTAGTACTTGATAATTTACCCTACCAATCGAACTATTAATTCATTGCTATATAACACTCCATCTTTCAATGGTGTAGCCATATCTTCATGAGTCACAGCGTCTTATGCATTAAAGAGAGCTCAGGGTTCTGAAATGACATTTCTTGAACACGAAGAATTCAGAACAATCAACACCTTCATCCTCAACCTGAAGATAGTGAAAGCCTCTCCATACAACAACTAAGCAGAAATGTATTCTCACACGGGTGACTAGTTTAGGCATGAAGCACTCGGGTGCTGGCATCCGATCAAGATCGGCTCTGAGATTTTGGTTGTCCCCGTGTAACATTTTAAAATGGAGTCCCCTCTTTTCATAAATAGTGTGTCTTTTAACTAACATAATAATAAAAAAATTAAATCTTAAAATTATTATATATAACAAAATTAATTTTGGTGTCCCTACAATGTTGAGGCCCTGCCTGATCGCACCACCTGCCCACCCTCAAGCCCGCATCTGCATCCGATGACTCTACTGTCCATTGAAGGCAGATCACGGATCAGCAATTTGATTTGATCGTACTCAATGATGTACACCAGGCAGTTCATCCTTGGCTTTGTTTTTATTGCTTTTGTAGAACTGAATTTACTACAAGAAATTGATATTAGGGTTGAACATATTCATGTAAAATTCCTGCCTTTTTCTTTCTGATATTAGCAAAACCAAACAGGGGCTATGCAAAACATTCCATTCTGCTTTCCTTAAATCACAATCTTTTTTCTTTCTTATACAAAAATATGTGTTTATAATTAATTACTAATTTACTATAACTGAAAATATCCATATCCTGAATAGATTATATCTAGGGGAGAATAAATTGAACTAAGTTAAATAAAACCTTGGGGATGCAGTCGAGACAGTAGCTGTGATTGAGCTAATAGTTTGATTCTTTGTTCTCAAGACAAATTTGTTTAGAGATGCTCAACGTCTACTGGCAATCGTCTCCTAAATACAACAATCACGTTTCATAATAGCAACACTAACAATTATGAGGAGCAAATAGCATAATGTCTCATATTATCTATTTAGAAAAATGGACTAATAATGTATGCAGATGTGCCTACTGTCGATCGTGCAATAGCTGCATCGGATTGTTTGACTAATTTTGCTGTCCCGTTTGTGCCAGCCAAACCACCTGGTCTAAAAACTTAAGCTAATAGACATCTAGATTATATGCTGATGCTACCAAATCGTACCCGATGATTCTGAGTTTGATGACTGAGAATGAGCACGAACGAGATCTTTCGATACCTGAAACAAAGGCGTCGAGGTGTGTCCTCCTCGTCGCCTCTCCGCTACTTAAGTTAGAGAGAGAATATAGAGAAAATATATATGCTGAAAATATATGTAAAAATGTACCTTGATAATGATTGAGAATGATGTATTTATAGAAGTAGGTGGTTGACTCCTAGTAGGACTACAACGTTAAGACCCCTAGGAGTTCTAGTGCAATTGAAAGTTATAGTTTAGTTAATCTGGTGTTCTTTAGGTGATTGGGTAGGAATAGGACTCCAATCGTAGAATCCATTCAGGATGGGATAGCACGTGACCAGTGAGGTACCATTCTCGGGTAAAAAGGTCTTGCCATTTGGCTTAGCTTCTCGTGGTACTTATAAGCCCGAGGAGTATAGCCCGAGGAAAACACAAAACACTTGGGGAAAAATAAGGGGGCCAATGCTCGGGAGCGTGTGCTTGGCTCGGGCACATAATTTGGTGTGATCATATGCCAAACTTTTTTATCTTTTCGTCAAAAGCCTGACTACCATGTGCAAAATTTAAAGTACGCGCCTTCACATTCATTTTCCAGCTTAAAGTCATCTTCAGTGTGCGTGATACAAGATTAAAATATAAGAAAGAATCAACAAGCATTCTACGTTTTACACATTTACATCGGTATGCAATTAGGCAAGCCCACATGGCCAAACAGGGGCCAAAAATACAGAACATTTTCCTCCTTTCTACTCTTCCTCTGCTCAATGCTCACGAAACTCGTCAAGCATAACTCTCTTGATTTTTAGCCGATAGTCGCTTGAGAAGCTCGTACGTTGTGATCATGGTTGTTGCAGACATAGACATTGAAGCCCACCTAGGACCTAAACCTCTGTAACAAGAACTTATTCCACCTTCTTTAACCAAGTTCCTCACTGTCTGTAAAATAGTTGGCGCTCGAACACTCCCTCTTCCCTCTCCATCCAAAACCTGCAACCTCGTCTTGATTGTATCGAGAGGCATTGTAACCAAAGCCGACACCCCACTAGCGAATGCAGCACTGAACCCCTGAACTGCCACCATTGCCTTACCATCCGGCCTATAACCACTCTCATTTTTCTTGCAGCAATAACAACCTATGCAGCCCCAAATCAATCTATGAGCGATAGAGTAAGAAGCCCACCACACAGCATTGGAAGGTGCATAAGTCAATATTGATATCCCAAAACCCCTATACAATCCCCTCACTCCGTCAGCATATATAATCTTTCTAAATGCATCAATCCCACCATTGTATGTTTTTGAGCCAACTGAACAACCACTGGCTTTACAAGCACCAGTACCACCTTGAACCATCAGTCTCTGGCTCACAACATCGATAGGTGTCCAAACCAATTGTGCAGCCATTGCTGCACTTAGGCCTGCAGCAGCATTAGCAATAGCAGAGGCCGAGGCCTCGGATAATCCCAACTGACCAGTAGCAACATTGCCTACATTAGTCTTTGTCACTTCAAGTGCCCCCATGTAGAGGGCACGTGCAGGAATTGTTCCCATAAGGGAAGTCCCGAATCCCCTGTAAAATCCTCTGTATCCCTCGAATTTCAAAATGGAGCTCGCAATTTTCAGTGATGAAATCTTATTCAACATCACTTGCTGGCGCGTTTTTAACACCACCATTGGATAAAGTGTGCCTGAAACGCCTGAAAATAGTGCTGCCCCGAGGAAGAAAAACTTGGATTTATCCAACATCTCCCAATCTATATCAGCGGGAAGATGAATCTCCGGAGCTGAATCTTCCTCAGCCGCACTTAAACTCATTTTCGCCACTTTCAATTTCTCCAAAACAGAAACCCTCAAATCAAACTAAGCAGCTTAAAAAATTCTAATCCAATGCCCCTAACTGTCTTTCTTCAGCATCTATTATCTCAAAAGCTTAAAATGCATACATATATTTAGGTATATACATGCAAAATATCTGATTTTCCGAAAGAAAAAATGGAAACTCTAAAAAAATAAATTAAATCAAACCCTTGTCCTAATTTTCCGAGTCTTTAAGGGTTGAGCTTAAAGGTCTAGAACAATCACAAAATTGTTCATGTGGGTATATATTTATGAATCTATTCGAGAGTAAGAATAAGACGGTTAATACTTTTTGCGTTTCCGCCAACAGATTAAAGAGCGAAAATGAGTCAGCAAAAAAAGATCCAGCATTTCCTGACCAGAAATTTCAAGCTGATCATTTGGAAACAAGAAATGATTCAGATAATGTAATCCGATAGCTGGGTATTTTGCAGATTCATATGTATAGAGAAAATTTAAAGAAAAATACAGGAGAGTTCTTGAAATAACTGAAAGTGAAACAGGGCAGTGTGGCGCCCCGAATCTGTGTGTGACGAAAGGTCGATCAATGGATTTGGACTTCGAGGGTTCCTCAGCCGGATATGGACAATTGTCGATTGTTTTATTGGGAAATTTTCTTGGGATTCAGTTTGGATTAGAGTTTAGAAATCGGGCGGTTACAAAAGGCTAGCTGGTACTAAATGGGCAGTGAATAATAGGTGTGCGCCATTTGATTGATTGATAAAATCTGTGGGCAATACGGCTATCAGACCAATGGGCTCATCATTTTTTTCCCCCTCTGGGCATTGGTGGCCAATTGTTTCCTTCTATACAATACATTTATACTTGACAATAATGATTGATAATATTGGTATTATCCAAGTTCGGGCCATTGATTTGACAAATATTTTTTGAAATTGATGATTTTAATGTTGTCAAGTGTGAATTGTCAACCAATATTGTCGGACTAAATTGTATATGTAGCTTGATTCATAATATAATGATATGATATGTTTGATATGCTGGACAAGAATCTAATTTTGAGGCAGTTTGTGCATAGATTGGGCTAACCCTATATTAAGCTTTCGACACGACCTGAATTTAGGTGTGTCGTGTTTTAATCAAGCTAAAGTTTAAATTGAACTTTCGTTTGGATCAAGCAAGGTCTAGACCATGCTTTTGACGTTTTTAAATTGATAATATTGGTATTATCCAAATTCGGGCCATTGATTTAACAAATATTTTTTGAAATTGATGGTTTTAATGTTGTCAGTGTGAATTATCAACCAATATTGTCGGACTAAATTGTATATGTAGCTTGATTCATAATATAATGGTATGATATGTTTGATATGTTGGACAAGAATCTAATTTTGAGGCAGTTTGTGCTTAGATTGGGCTAACCCTATATTAAGCTTTCGACACGACCTGAATTTAGGTGTGTCGTGTTTTAATCAAGCTAAAGTTTAAATTGAACTTTCGTTTGGATCAAGCAAGGTCTAGACCATGCTTTTGACGTTTTTAAGTGGCTCAACGAATTTCGAATCTCTAGATATGATGGAATGTAAGAATTAAGGATGAATGAAGAGGTTCAAATCTCGATTATCAATTTCCTCTCTTTAGACATTAAAAAATAAGAGTAAAAAGAATAGTATGTTCCCTCATTCTACACCAAGTACTTAATGGAAAATATAGATTTGATGTACAAGTAAAGCATCATATTAAAGATACGGATTTTTTGAGAAATGTATCGAGAGAGAATCTGACGATCGTCGGTGAAGGATTCCTCAAAAATTAAAAATTAACAATTTTTTTTTAACCGTACTAGACAATTGTTGTCAAGACTGGACCGAATTAAAATTTGCTTGAAGGTCTCCTTTCCATACAATAAATAATTCCTGATAATTTAATTTTAGAGCCTATTTGATAATCATTATTGTAGAAAAAAGAGTTGAATCGTGAATTTTAGGAGAATATATAGTTAAAAAGTAGGAAAAATTTTTAATATACCTGTAGAATATTTTATTATGTGAATGTGTGGTTGAAAATGACTATAGTAAACTGTTGACACTGACCTCCGAGGTCGTTTAGTTCGGATTTGCATACTCAATGGAGAGACAACAATGCGAGCTCAGGGTGTGAGTTCAGCTCGGATCTCCAGTGGCTTACTTAGGAAGCTTGTGTAGTCCTTCAAGACGGAATAGTAAATAATGATTGAGAATCACTGACAGAATATATAAGCTACCAATCAAACTTCAGCATGTGTAAAGATCTCACGTCAGTGACTACTTTCTCCTCCAATCAAAGATCGTAGCTTCTTTTCCTAAGTGATGCATTAATTGCTGGGGACCACTTATACCAGGAACTCTTAATTATTTTGCAGGTTTGAGTTCAGCCACCAATCATGTTCCGCCAACATATGTACTTATTCAGTTCGGCATCAGGATTTACAAGACAGGGGTATTATATGCATGCATACTTCTCCTATATAAAGCTAAGGAAGCGATGGGGAAAGGAGGACGCGAATTTCGGGAAAATTTATAGACTTCTCACATTTCTCACGTACTTCAAATATCTCATATAATTAGAACATAGATTATTGTATTACCATCTTACGATCATTTGATTAATCCTTTAGTAAATTCGTGTTCGATCTTTAAGTTGGCTTGAATCTTGTCCTTACATTTTTCAACGTCAACAGTTTGGCGTTAGAGGAAGGGCCCAACTTATAAAACAGCACTATCTCTTCACGAAAACTCATAAATTAGTATCATGGATGAATTCTCAGGGTCTGAAAATCAATCTCATACCCGTCTGGAGCAGATCAATGATCCAAGAAAACCTGAAAGGCGAGATCGAAATGACACTACTGACCCTCAAATGGAGACAATGAAGGAAGCGATTACAAAATTGATAAACATTGTCAGGAGGCTGGAGCAAAACCAAGCTCGGAATCTGCCACAGAATACCGAGGTGGAGTCTCCCCGCCAAGGAAAAACCAGGCGACTTCCCACTAAAAGGACATTACAATTTTCAGGCGAGGAATCATCCAAAAGTCGAACTGAAGAAGTCAAGAGTTCTCCTATGGTGACAGAATCAGCTACTCGAAGAACAAATAGCGTGTTCAACAGATTGGGTTCCCAACATTCTTTAACACCCACCAAAATGCGTGATGAACCACGTAACAACCACCCTGCTGAGTGACCAGAACATGAGATGAGTGCCCTCAAGAAACGTATAACGGACTTGGAATCTAAAAGTAAAGGGAGTACGGATGAATACTTTACAAAGCGCCACTCACCCTTTACTGAGGATATTTTGGCAGAAACATTGCTTGAAAAAATGAAAATGCCACAGCTAACTGGGTACGATGGGGAAGGAGACCCTTTCAGTCATTTAGATAAATACGCATCTTGGATGGAGCTACAAGGAGCTGGAGATGCCATCATGTGCCGAACTTTCCTTAACTTTGGGAGACAAAGCTCAGCGATGGTTCAGAAGGTTACACCAAAGATCTATAAAAAACTGGAATGACCTTGCCACTGCATTCCTCACCCAGTTCATGGGATCAAAGGCGAGAACTACACCCAAGGAGAGATTGGTAAGCATCAAACAAGGAAAGACTGAATCCCTCAAGAGCTACTTGAATATATTCAACAGACAATCCATAGAGGTGGAAAAAATCTCTGATGATGCCGCACTTAGGCAGTCCTTTCTGGGTTAAGACCAAAGACAAGATTTTGGTGGTCTGTCCATGAGGACGGACCTCGAACATATCACGAGCTCTTGGGCCAAGCTGAGAAATACATAAGCGCCGAGGAAGCCACGTCAGATAAGAAGGATGTCAAGCAAGCCCCCCAATCTCCACAACGGACAAAAAGAAAACAAACAGATAAGGATCCAGGTCGGGAAAAAAGAAGGGAGAGAAGGGATCAAGGTCGTTCTAGGCCATATCCCGACAAATTTCACGAATATCACACTCTCAATGCAACTTTGGAGGAAGTCTTTCTACAAAATGAGGAAAAAGAAACCTTTCACCGACCTCCACAACAAAGGAAAGAAATGATTGGAAAAAATCAAGGAAAGTATTGTCGTTATCACAGAACGACGGGGCATATCACTGACAATTGCCGAAATCTGAAGGAAGAAGTGGAAACGCTCATCCAAAGAGATTACCTGCAAGAATTTGTAGCCAAGCCCCAAGGAACAAACCCAACTAGAATCCAACAACCTAATCGGCAAGGAACACCTCAGCAAGTTCGGCCTGGGCCCCAGGATCGCGACCCACAACCTCGTGCCGAGATTCGAACATTGATAAGTGGAAACCAATGCTTAGAGGGTTTGCGAAGAACCAGGCGCAGATTGGCACGTGATACCCATGTCTGGCAAAACTATAGCGTGACGTACCCAGCATCAGAGGTCGTCACCTTATCAGACCTAGAATGGTTTGGATTTTCAGAAAAGGACACACAAGGAGTTTTACAAAATCAAAGCGATGCGCTAGTAATAGCAATGAACGTAGCAGGGGTGCAAGTACTCCGGACCCTAGTGGACAATGAAAGTTCGGTAAATGTACTCTACTATTGAACTCTAAAGCAGATGGCTATACAGGATCGATACCTTCAACCGTATTCCAAGAGACTGCAAGGATTCTTTGGAGATCCCATTGAAGCTAGGGGACGGATAGTGCTCAGTGTAGAGCTCGGTGAAACCCCTTGTTACAGAAGGATTTTAGTTGATTTCATTGTTGTGGACCTCCCTTCAAATTATAACTCTATATTGGGAAGGCCCTTACTGCACGAGCTGCAGGCAGCCACTTCAATATAACACTATTGCATCAAGTTCCCAACTCCAAATGGACCAGGAGTAATATGTGGAAACCAGGTTGAAGCAAGAGCCTATAATCTCGATCTTCCTAGCCCTCAAATTCGAATGCTGAGAAATCAACATTACCAGCATTCTAAGATCCCGAAGTCCAAAAGGCCAATAGTAGCTGACCTCTCTGAGATCAATATTTCATAGAAATATCGCAAAACGGTGATCGATGACCAGCTTTTGTTCGAAGAAAAAGAGTCTGATCCAAATCTTTACTCTGGAGTTCTGGTAATCCCAGTACTTATATCCAAAATCGACATCCCCAAAGTTTTGGTGGATATTGGGAGCTCCCTCAACATACTATACATTGGCACTTTGGAACGAAGTAGAATCTCCATTGTTTTTCTGCAACCGTATCCAAACATGGTCATGGGACTAGATGGTATCCTCTGTGAATCAAAAGGAGTGATCAAACTCCCTGTTGAGGTCGGAGACTCTCCTTGTCGAACTAAAGTGAATGCGGAGTTTGTAGTTCTGAGCTCGAAGACCCCTTATGATGCAATTATGGGACAACCTCTACTATTTGATCTCAAGGCAGTAATATCATTGTACCACTACTTCATAAAATTTCCCACGCCCCATGGTACATGGCGGTCAAAGGAAATAAAGATAGTGATGCCTAGTGTTAGGTGACAGTGGATTTAAAAGGAAAAAATGATTCCTTACTCTTCGGAGACTTGCATGATGTGCACAACAGAATCCTCGTCGAACTCACTAGATCCGCGATTAAAAGTACGAGGGCACAAACCAGTGGAAGAGCTGGATGTCATTAAGGTCAGCACAGGCATTCCACAAAAAGAACTGAAAATAGGTCATGAACTCCGGCCTCCGTTAAGAGATCAGATCGCTAACTTCCTTCAGGAGAACCTCGATGTCTTTGCTTGGGAACTTGCTGACATGAAAGGAATCGACCTTTAAGTTATGTGCCATAAGTTAGGGGTTGGACCCCTAGTGCGACCCAAACAGCAACGATGGAGGCCTTTAAACCTAGAAAGGTATGAGGCACTAAACAAGGAAGTACAGAAGCTGCTCAAGAATGGATTTATTCGAGAAGCAAAATATCTAAAATGGGTTGCCAATCCTGTGTTGGTTAAAAAGAGTAATGGGGATTGGAGGATGTGTATTGACTTCACCGACCTGAATAAAGCATGCCCCAAAGACAGACTCCCTTTGCCAAGAATAGACCAAATGGTAGACGCTACTGCTAGACATGACTTTTTTAGTTTCATGGATGCGTACTCAGGTTACAACCAGATCCCCACGTATGAACCAGACCAAGAACACACAGCTTTTATTACTGACAGAGGTTTGTACTGTTACAAAGTAATACCATTCGGCCTCAAGAATGGTAGGGCAACCTATCAACACTTAGTTAATTCTATGTTCACTAAGCAAATTGGAAAAACCATGGAGGTATATATAGATGACATGTTAGTCAAAAACACTGATACACGAAACCATATGAAACATCTTGCCGAAATTTTCGAGATCTTGAGGACATAATGGATGCAGTTGAATCCCCATAAATGTGTTTTTGGCGTAAGCTCAGGAAAATTCTTGGGATACATGGTAAATCGTAAGGGGATAGAAGCTAATCCAGAAAAAATAATGGCCATTATTGAAATGCGTCCTCCAGCTAGGCCCAAGAAAGTTCAAAGTTAAATAGGCCGAATAGCTGCTCTTAGCCACTTCATGTCTAAATCAATAGATAAGTGCAAACCCTTCTTTGACACATTAAGAGGTGAAAAATAATTTGAATGGACATCAGAGTGTCAATTCGCCTTTGTCCAGCTGAAGTTGTACCTGGCATAAACACCCGTACTGTCTAAACCAAAGATAGGGGAAACATTGATGCTCTACCTAGCAGTTTCAGAACATGTTGTTAGCGTCGTACTAACTAGGGAGGAAAAAGAAGTGGAGCTCTGTTTACTATGTTAGTAAGGCTTTACATGATGTTGAGATCCGTTATTCTTCGATGGAGAAGCTAGCTTATGTCGTAATCCTAGCTGCTCGGAAACTAAGGCCCTACTTCCTGTAACATCCCACTGAAATCTTAAAAAATTATCCACTAAGGCAAACATTGCAAAAACCTGACACTTCAGGAAGAATGGTGAAATGGTCAGTTGAGCTCGGTCAATTTGACATAAAGTACAAGCCACGCGTCTCCATAAAAGCCCAAACACTTGCCGATTTTATTGTTGAGTTCAGCTTGGATCCAACAAAAGAATTATCTCATCGCTTGCCTTGGAAACTTTTTGTTGATGGGTCCTCCACAGACGAACGAGTAGGAGCTGGAGTTGTGTTGATAAGTCTGAATCAGCAATTGTTTTACGAAGCACTACCATTCGATTTCAACGCCTCTAACAACGAGGCCGAATATGAGGCCCTCATAGCTGGTCTAAAAATGGCAAGTGAAGTGAAAATTGACAACTTGATCGCATGCAGTGATTCACAGCTAGTAGTAAATCAGGTTAATGAAGCCTACCAGGAAAAAGAAGAAAGGATGAACAAATATCTTCAGCTCGTTAAGAAAGAGCTACAGAAGTTTGGAAGCATCCAGGTTGAAAGAGTTCTACGAACTAAAAATGGACATGCTGATACCTTAGCCCGACTAGCAACAAGTGAAGGAATTGAGAGATTTGATAGCATACCAATAGGGAGGATCCGTCGCTCAGCCATTCATGAATCTAGAAGCATTCATATAGTAACTGATCCCAAACCAACATGGATGGATGATATCATCTCATATCTACAAACATGCATATGCCCTGAAGATCCTATTATGGCAAGGAAACTACGAATAAGGTTAGCTCGCTACACTTTGATTAACAATGTCTTATATAAGCGAGGGTATTTCATACACTTACTCCAATGCTTGAATGAAAAGGAAGTGCTACGTACAATGGAAAAAGTACATGAGGGCATATGTGGAAATCATGCTGGGGGCAGTCGTTGGTTCATAAGATTATACGTCAAGGATACTTCTGGCCTATATATGAAAAAAGACGCATTGGAATTTGCCAGAAAGTGCGACAAGTATCAACGATTTGCTCCAAACATTAAACTCCTACCTGGAGAGCTGAACTATGTAATGGCTCCATGACCTTTCTCAAAATGGAGGGTCGATCTAATCGGTCCCTTGCCTAGAGGAAAAGGTGGTAGAAAGTTTGCAATTGTGGCAGTCGATTACTTCACCAAGTGGGTTGAAGCTGAACCATTGGCCAAAATAACCGAGCATAAGACCAATGAGTTCATATGGAAGTCGATCGTGTGCCGATTTGGGAAACCTTATTCCATTGTGACAGATAATAGAACAATTCGATAACACTCACTTTGCGAACTTTTGCAAGGAGCTTGGAATACAGAAATATTTCTCTACACCAAATCACCCTCAAGCCAATGACCAAGTTGAAGCTATTAATAAGATCATCTTGCGTACGCTAAACGCGAAACTTGATATTCTTAAGGGAGGATGGGCAGAGGAACTCTCCAGTGTGCTATGGTCTTGTCGCACCACTACTAGAAGTAGTACCGGAGAAACTCACTTCTCCTTAGCTTTTGGAATAGAAGCGATTATCCCGTTGGAGATTGAAATCCCTTCAATCAGAACTTCAATGTATCGAGAGGATAGAAATGATCAAGCGTTACGAAGGGAACTGGACTTGATAGAAGAGAAAAGGAATGCTGCTGAAATCAGAAATGTTGTCTACAAGGAACGCAATGCGAGGTATTATAATCAAAATATGAAGGAACGAAAATTTGAGGTTGGCGATCTCGTACTAAGGAAGGTCTTTTTGGCTACAAGAGAGTTGAACGCTGGATCTCTGGGACCGAACTGGGAAAGCCCATATACAGTAAGCAAGATACTATTCGAAGGGGCCTATGAATTGAAGTATGGAAGGACGACCCTTGTTGCATCCATGAAACGTGGAACACCTTAAGAAATATTACCAGTAGGAGGTTGTGTTTTGTGGTTGTTCATGAATAAGAAAATATGTTTCATTGATGATGTTGTTTGTAACAAGGAGCTAACAAGGAATTAACAAAGTCCTGCTTATGAAGCATGCCGAACTAAGGTTGTAAGTGCTGCAACACTTAGTGCAATTCCTGCAAGGAATTAACAAAGCCGTGCTCATGAAGCAGGCCGAACTAAGGTTGTAAGTACTGCAACACTTAGTGCAATTCCGACAAGGAATTAATAAAGTCCTGCTCATGAAGCAGATCTAATTAAGGTTGTAAGTGCTGCAACACTTAATACAATTCCTACAAGGAATTAACAAAGCTCTGCTCATGAAGCAGGCTGAACTAAAGCTGTAAGTGTTGCAACACTTTGTGTTATTAATGACTTCAGCTAGTACGTGCTATAAAAGCGTTTAACGTCATAAAGATGCTTGGGCTTAGCAAGTCAGTTCGTAAAGATTATTGAAGATTATCTTTTAAATGATCATTGAAACTAGCAAGGTTTGAACGGAAATGGCAAAAGTTCAAACTTTTCATTCATAATGAGGCAAAGACATTACAAAAGTTTTGAAAGAAACTAGCAAAAATACATATGGAGAAATTAGGAAATAGGAAGATCTGGGGAAGTGACATTTTCCTCTGGAGCTTTTTGGGCCTCAATTGCCTTCAACATCTGCTCAACCTCTTTCTCCTGCTCCTTCTGAGCATCCACCAGAAATTTAGTATCCCAGTCCGGCTTCTTTTGGTTGATAAACTTGATGATCTCACCTATGGCCAGGATGTAAGCCTCTTGAGCTATCGCATAAACTCTGGGGAGGCCCTCCATTCCTCCACCGCCTTGGAGACCTTTAACTTAGCCTCTTTTTTAATAGCCACTGCCTGAGCTACGCTTCGTCAGCCTGTTTCTTCTCATTTTTAGCTCTGGCATTCGCCTTTTCACCCCAGATTTATAGGGCATTGTTGTCATCCATTAACTTATGATCGATAGTAAGGCTGGCATTAAGTTCTTCCACCATCTTGTTGAGACGATCCTCATAACCCCTCATCTCTTCAGTAAAGGCCGCGCTCTCCGCCTCAACTTCGGCAAAAAGTTTGTTGGCCCGCTCCTTGAACTCAAGTATGGAATCGAGCTCAGCTTTGACCTAAGAAACGTAAAATCCAAGGGTAGACACTTAGTGAGATAAAGAAAACTCTTATCAAAAGGCTTCTCAGAATATTACCTTATCAGCTACTGAAGTCAGTTGAAGAATAGCTCGGTGACAGTGAAGCTGAGCTGACACGACACTTTCTCCCATGGGCATCTCTGCCAGAAAACTCCGTTCCTTGTCATTCCAACTCCTTGTCATGAGGACGGAAGACTCTCTGATAGGTGAGGGGAAGACAACGACCGACTCCCTTGCTGGGGAAGGAGCTCGAAGGAAGTCCAAAAAATTCAACGCCCTGCTAAGCTCTCAATATTTGGCCTTTGAAGGTCAGGACATCTCTCCTGAGATTTAGACGAAGAAGCTGCAACAATAATGGGGATCGCTGAAGGAACAGGCGAGCTTAGAAGAATAACGAGGGATGGTGTAGCAAGAGGTTTCGTTGAGTGCCGTCATTGTAGAGGAAGCTCGGCCTCAAGTTCAGATTCCGTCACCTCAGGTCAGTTTTGTTCTTTATCCGCGACCTCTTCTCTTTTCCTCTTAGCAACTTCAGCTGCTTTAGCTGCTCTAGCAGCGCGAAGGTTTAACATGACTGGTTGTTGGTCTAAATAGAAAAGAAAAGAAGTATTAACATCTGATTGAGATGGATAAAAGCAATAAATATGTTAAGCTAACTCACGAGGAGGAGCGGGAGCTATGGCAGTAGGTCCACTTAATGTAGGACTTGGAGGTAGAGCTTGAAGTAGTCTTGCTTGGAACAAATTATCGTTGGATATCACAAATTTGCAAGATCTCTCTCTGCCAAAAAAAGATCGAATAGAGTCAGCTCGTTTATGAATGGTCGAACTCAAGTGACAAGGTCGGTAAACTGCAAAATAAAAGCAAAGAGAAATCAGACCTCTATCAAATAGTAAAAGTACGAAGGCATGACAAGTTGTTACTTACAAAAAGAATGATAAATGGTAGAAACTATATCCTCCCTATCCACTTCGTCGGAATGAAACTGCCAATCCCCCAAAACATAAAAAAAATTCTTCCTTCCATCCCTTAATCGACGAAGGGGTATTTAACACTAGGGGACCGCCTATTTTAGGCCTAACATCAGTGTACCACCACCCCGTATTTTTCCCATCTTCCTTAAAAGAAAAGAGAGAATTGAACTGGCATACGTCTAGTTCAGGATGACCTAATTGTTTCCATAAAATTAAGGTCGTAACTAGAGTCCTCCACCCATTTGGGCATTGTTGGGTAGGGGCTATTCCCCAAGAAGAGAAAAACGAGCGTATAATTTTGGGGAAAAGAAGTCTCAGACCAGCCTGAAGAATGGCGGTATTAAGGGCAGCACTTCCCGTTGGGGAAATATTAGCTCAGTCAGAAGAAGAAAGGATTACTAATTCTACAGAAGGGGGTATGTTATATTTACCCCAATCGCTGTCAAAGAATATGCGGTGATTACCGACCTAAAAGAATCCGTCCCTAAGTTCGGTCCCCACTCTACTTTTTCCTTGTGCCCTATCCTCTCTCGTCTTACATCTACGTTCCATACTTCTAGGTGAGTTCGAAGTAGGGTTAGGAGGCGGGGGTGAAGGATAAAAAGAAGCGATAGGGATAGGGAATAACACTTCTTGGCAGTCCGAACTAGCAGAAGAGGGACTAAAGGATTGGGTGGACGAAGATGGTGCAGCTTCTTCCTGTTGATTTCCCCAGGACTGCACACGAGATTCGTCCGAACTCATATAAGCAAAGTGGAGAAAAATAAACACGTAAAAAGAGAGGTATTCTAATTGGAAAAAGAATACCTGGACACCGACCTTACTTAGTGAGAACAAAAAGGCCAAAAATTAGTGGAGCAAAAATTTGGGAAGTTTGGAATGCTAAAGTATAGAAAATGAAAAGTGAAAAGGTACTTTGAAGGTAAAGGAATGTCAAAAGGTTTCTGAACCGTTGGGATATGAATTAAATAATTAATGGTTGTCAATTAATGCTTCTAGAAGAAGTAAGGTGCCTCACAGCTTATAAGACGACACCCGTCTCTGACATTTATGAGGGATAATTATTACAAAAATTGGAAGTTGTGCCATGATATTTCAAAAAGGTCAATCCCTCACCTAAGTAAGACCTGACCTGGGGGGTAACTATTGACACCGACCTTCGAGGTCGCTTATTTCGGATTTGCATACTCAATGGAGGGACAACAATGCGAGCTCGAGGTGTGAGTTCAGCTCGGATCTCCAGTGGCTTACTTAGGAAGCTTGTGTAGTCCTTCAAGACGGAATATTGAATAATGATTGAGAATCACCGACAGCATATATAAGCTACCAATCAAACTTGAGCATGTGTAAAGATGTCACGTCAGCGCCCACTTTCTCCTCCAATCAAAGATCCTAGCTTCTTTTCCTAAGTGATGCATTAATTGTTGGGGACCACTTGTGCCGGAACTCTTAATTATTTGACAGGTTTGAGCTCGTCCACCAATCTCGTTTCGCCAACATATGTACTTATTCAGTTCGACATCAGGATTGACAAGACATGGGTACTATATGCATGCATACTTCTCCTATATGAAGCTAATGAAGCGATGGGGAAAGGGGGACACGAATTCTGGGGAAATTTATAAACTTCTCACATTCCTCTCGTATTTCAAATATCTCTTATAATTAGAACATAGATTATTGTATTACCATCTTACGATCTTTTGATTAATCCCTTAGTAAATTCGTGTTCGATCTTTAAGTTGGCTTGAATCTTATCCTTACATTTTTCAATGTCAAAATAAACCATAAAATAAAATAATGGATGTCAAACATGCACTTAATGGACAAATTGGAACCCGATACCAATCAAAACATTCATTATTTCAATTAAACCATTTTGCCAGAAAAAGATTTGACACTTTTGTTGACATCCTCTCACATTGTGATGAGACCCACGTGAGACGGTTGTTGAGATGGCAAGAAGCTTGCTAAAGGCTAAGGGAATTCCAGACCAATTTTGGGCAGAGGCTCTTGCTACTGTAGTCTGCTTGTTAAATTTATCTCCAACAAAAGCTGTATTGAACCAAAACCCATATGAAGCTTGGAATGGTACAAGACCTTGGGTAAGTCACTTAAATTTTTTTGGTTGTATTGCATGTACTTTAATAGATTCACATAATCGTAGTAAACTCGACGAAAATCTGCAAAATGTGTTTTTGTCGGTTATTGTTCTCAATCTAAAGCATATGGCTATATAATCCCGTTAGTGGCAAATTAATTATCAGCAAGAATGTTGTATTTGACGAAGAAGCAAGCTGGAATTGGCAAGGAAATAATGAAGTTGCGGATGAGAATAATGAAGCCATTCATATCAAAGTACCAACAAGTGAACCTTCACCAACTAGGGAAGTAGTACCAACTCCTCTGAGTTCACCAAGCACAGTTCCTTCAAATTCAAGTAATAGCAGTTCATCTTCCACACAAGCTTCTTCAGAGGAGACTCCTCCAAAGAAATTCAAGTCATTAAGGGAAATTTATGAGACAACTCAAGCCTTGTTCATTTCTGATCCTACTAGCTTTAAAGAAGCAGTAAATAAAAAAGAATGGTGTAGCGCAATGAAAGAAGAGCTTGAGGCAATTAAGAAAAATGAGACATGGGAATTGGTAGACCTACCTAAAGGTAAAAATGCTATTGAAGTAAAATGGGTTTACAGGCCAAAGTACCATTCAAATAGAAAAATAGAAAAGCACAAAGTTCAGCTCGTGGTGAAGGGGTATTCCCAACAACAAGGTATTGATTACGACGAAACATTTTCTCCTGTTGCTCGATTTGAAACAGCGAGAACCATTTTAGCCTTGGTAGCACTATTGAGTTGGCTTGTTTTTCAATTCGATGTCAAGTCTGCATTTTTAAATGGAAAGTTGGATGAAGAAGATTATGTCTCTCAACCAGAAGGTTTCATCATTCAAGGGAAGGAAAATAAGGTCTTTAGATTGAAGAAAGCCCTCTATGGTCTAAAGAAATCTCCGCGGGCTTGGTACAGTAAGATAGATTATTACTTTACTTTCATCAAAATGGATTTAAAAGAAGCAAAAGTGAGCCGACATTTTATTTAAAGAGACATGGTAAAAATGATCTTCTGCTTTTTTGTCTTTATGTTGATGACATAATTTATATAGGTTCTTTTTCTTCTCTTATTGATGAATTTAAAGTGTGTATAAAGAATAAATTTGAAATGTCAGATTTGGGTCTTTCGCGTTATTTTCTTGGCCTATAAGTGAAGCAAGTTGAAGATGGAATTTTTGTTTCACAAAAGAAATATGCAATTGATCTTCTTAGGAGATTCAACTGATCTTCGGAAAATGTAGCAAGACCCATAAATTAAACCTCCGTTTGGACCCGATTTATAAGTTGATTTATAAATTCAGTCAAAATTAAACATTAATTTCAATCATACATTCAAAATTAAGCATTATTGTTCATGAACAAGCTCAAATTCGGGCTTAAATCCAGGGAGAACATGTGTTGGCGTCGAATTGGACAATTTGGAAAAAAAAAAAACACAACATCTAATCATTTCCCTACACATCACCCTGCCTCATTGTTTCCTGTTTTTGGGCCTGGATGAGCAACATTATTGTTCATAATAACTACTACTCATTACTATCCATACATTTTGTAGGATTTACTATTATTTCTCTTTATAAGTTAATTTATAAATTTGTCAAATGAAGGTTGCAACTTTTTTTAAGATTTGCAAGTGAAATTTATAAATAGATTCAACGTCTTTTGAATTACATACATGAAAAGTGAAAACTTTTCTGCCCAACTCTCCCTTCAAGTTTCCAAAGTTCCTTTTTTCCTATAAATACGAAAATGTAGAATACAAGTCTCTCAAGTTTGACTTCTTATCTCCTTAGTGTTTGAATTGTTTTTGTTAGTTATAATGCAAAATTTTTGAGTTACATTGTATCCTACAAGTATCTTTGCCTTCCCATTTGCATCACGGGCATAATGGGACAAATACCGTCTTAAGAAAACAATATTTGTAACGTACCTTGGAGCCAAGATTCTTCATCTCAAAGTTCAAGTGATTTTCTCCGACTTCATCTGCTTCTTAGCCCTGATCATTGAGAAATAGTTCCAACAATCTTTATATAATATTCTAAGTTTGCAATGGCAATACATTTTATCAAGTTGGAACAATTCGATGAAATGAACTTTTGAAGATGAACGTTGATTCTCTTTATATTCTAACCACATCAAACGCCAAAGAGACGGAAGACGAAGCTTTAGCACAATCACTAGCATGATAAATTCTTATCTCAAGTGAGCTTTTCTTGATTAATTTTTTTTTTTTTTCTTTTTAAAGTTTCAAATACAAAAATATTAATCAAATCAGAAATTTTCATGCTTTACAAATGTACGTGGAGAACAGATATGAAGAGGCCATCCTAGTTGTCAAACAGCCGTGAAATAGAAACACCTCACGTTTCATGCGCCACCGTGTTTCATGCATGATCGGCACCTCACCACCGCCTGCACCGCCAACCCTCATCACTTTTCTCCGCCACCTTATATTTGTACACGCATATACATATACTAATATCTAATCCCCCCATCATATACAATCTGTAGTAAGAAACTTGTTCTTCTAAGAAAGAGATATTTGCAGAAAAAATGGAAGTGGCTTCAAGGGATATGGGCTTTGATAAACCAATGCTAGCAGCACTGCACGGCGTCCTGGACTTGGTCGACGACGTCGAGAAGCTGCACCAACCGTCACGGGCGTATATTCGTGACAAAAGGGCCATGAAGTCGGAGCTAAAATCGGAGCAAATCAAGGTGCATTTGGAGGACAGCAACACACTGGCGGTGAGCGGCGAATGGCGGAGAGAGAGAGAGAGAGAGAAATATGTGAAGATGGAAAGGAGGTTTGGGAAACTGTCGAAGAAATTTGTGTTGCATTTCTGCTTTTTATGAAGCTGGGGTGCTGACTGTTAAAGTAGAGAAGAAGCCACCGCCGAAGCCGAAGAAACCAAAGGTGATTGAGGTTAAGGGCGGTGTCCGGCAGGAGGTCAAAACTAATTGGCATGAAACTGAAGAGTCATGGGGAAGATTTGAATAAGCCATGAGGTTTTTGTACCAAGACTGCTGCTATTTTTTTTGGTTTAGACATTGATTCTACGTTCTTCATCTTGTGCTAAGTATTTATGTGTGCAAGTTTCTATTTCTTTGTTTCTTGGTCGTCCAAATTATGTGTAGAAACATGAAAATTATGCCAATGTTACAGCAATAAAATTGAATTATGTTGGATCTTCTCGACAGGGATGATAATCTTTCACAATGGTTGTTAAAAGGCATATTTAGCCCTTGTTTGTCTATTAAAACAAAAAATTTAATTTTCCTATTTATTTTTAATCACGTATTCATATAATAAAATATTTTATGCCTAAACTAATTTTTTTTATTTTTTAACCACATTTTTTTTTTCAGAAAATCATTATTCAGCCCATATTTGGTACATATTAAAATTTTCATTTTCATTCTCATTCTTCTACTCATTTTCAACCACACATTCTTCAATAAAATAATATTTTTCATTACATTAATAACTTTTCATTCTTTTTCAACCACACATTCTCCAATACTCATTTTCAACCACACATTCTTCAATAAAATAATATTTTCCATCACATCAAAAACTTTTCCTTCTTTTTCAACCACACATTCTCCATCAATCTACTATTTTAAAATACATTTTTCCAAAATAATGTGGTTCAAACACACCCTCAAAATATCATTTTCTGAATGATAGCAATCAAACAGAGGCAACAACATTATTTGAAAAATCATGTTACATGTACAATCTTTGTTAACAACATTAATTAACATCCTACTTCACAATATCAAATTCAACTATTTTAAAAACTGTTTTTTACATCAAATGCTCGAATTTTGACAATACATGATTGTCAATCAAGGTTGTCTTGACAACCATGTTTGTACAATTAGCTTTATTTTTATTTGAAAACAATTTCTATATACTCATTTTCAACCATACATTTACAAAATAAAATATTTCCATGAAAATCTAAAATTTTGTCCTATTTTTAACCACATATTTTCCAAAAAGAAAAATTCTTAAAAACATATTATAACTCGGAGGCTAAAATAGGACAAAATTTTACATTTCATAAGATTCGTAATTTTTTAACCACACATTTTATTATATTCCATCAAAATTTACTAAATTTTTAATTTAACAAGAGTCTTGAGTTCTCTCATTTAAATGAAATTTCATTCAAACGTGACTAAAAATAAGTTAAATCATTCGTCATTGATTGATCCCAAAGAGTTAGCGGATAGTAGTAAGGAATTAAATTATGTAGAGATTATCTATGTTTAGATGATAGGGAAAACTTATTTATTATTCAATGACGTTATGATTAGATTCTAATGCATTGACAAATGAATTTAGGTCCTATTTAATTGAAGAAAAGTTTCATGAAAAATGAAAAAGAAATTACATTTCCACCCAAATTCCATTTTTGATTGGTTAAATGTTCTTGGCAATTCAATTTCCACATTATGCCCCACACGTGCCCAATTCTTGGTTTTTGAGGAATTCCTTTTCCCATAGTTTTTGTAGGAAAATGATTTTCCAATTCATTTTTTTTTTCTTTTTGTGCATGGTGGAAGAAATTCTATCACCAACTGTAAATTTTTTTTCCTTTAATGAGCAATTTCCATGAAAAACAAAACTAAACAAATACAAAAATATCCAAAACTTCAACATTTTTCAAGTGAAAAATTATATTAATCAAACACAATTACTTGACAATTCTCAATAAATGAATTTTAAGCAATTTAATTCTCTGTAATTCATTTTTTTTCTACCCAAATATCATCTTTACAATCAAACAGACCCTTATGGTTGTAGAGTGAGGACTAAGGTATGCTATTTTAATAACTAGATACTAGTAAACTATTTAGACAATAAGTGAGGACCAATACTACAATTTCCCTATGTTCTAAGAAATTTCAAAGAAACTTTAACGGACACACTGTTCTTCAAAGTTCTGGACTCTTCTGTAGAAAAAAAATATATCAGAACCTCCTAGAAACCTGTCCCTCTTCTTCTTTAACACTCTGGAAACTTCTCTCCCTTCACCCTACTCATTCCCCTTTATATAACCCCAAACGCCATTGTAACCATCACCAGCAAGAAAATCTTTCCAAAGTATCAACAAATCCAAATTACAGGTTTTACAATTCGAGAGAAA
>CAIGRS010295511.1:0-10102 GCA_903798395.1 Fraxinus floribunda
TCATCTTTTATTCTACACACTCCATTGAGACACCGTGCCAGGCCTCCAATACCTCAATGTCAAAAAATTCATATTGTGCATCCACATACCTACTTCTGAGCATAGATCTAATACCACTTGTAAATAGTGGCTTTTGAATGAGTAAGGCAAACTGAAGTTATTTGAGATACTTCATAAATTACACAGAAATTAGGAAACCTTTAGTGATGAGTCTGAAAATCCACCAGCAACCAATGATCCATCATGAGATATCGATGCACAGTTTAACCTAATCAATAGATTGTAAGATTTTGAAAAAAAAATCGCTGTGATTGCAAACCACGTTAAAAGATACCAAAAGAAGAAAAAAAAGTTTTCACAGTGAAAGGCATACCCATTATGTGTATTGCCCGATTCCTCGGGTCCTCAAGAATAGAATGTTCCACCTCTGTAGGTCTGGAATAGAGAAAGAAATCCGCAATAAAAAAAAAAAAAAATTAGCCAGCAGCTATTGAAGATTAATAGCCAAATCGGCTATGAACTTCAAACGTGATTTGAAAAATAGCAAAATTAAAATCTAACAGCAAAAACCATCTACAAAGCATTAACATCAACTACCGGCGATTAACTTCAAACGGCACTGAGGATTCAAACGGGATTTGAGGAGAGAGCAATTTGAGCGAGCGGTGAATTGGGAGTGACAAGGGCTCCAGTGTTGTTATTTCATGAATTCGTTCCTTTTGATTCGGGGGTTTAATTTGAGCCCATTTATTTGAATAAAAAAAAAAATTCGAGATCCAATGTTGCTAAAAGTCACATTTTTTGCAACGTTTGTCGAACGTTGTTAAAAATAAAACCTTTCGCAACACTCAATAAACATTGTTAAAAGTGTCTACCGCAACAATTTTTCTAATAAACGTTGCCAAAACTTATTTATTTTAACCAATGACAACATTCACTTACTAAAATATTGCCTTTTTGTTGAAAATGACTATTTTGTTGTAGTGATAGACTGATTCTTCTGTTATTTTTGAAAGGTCAATTATTGGGAATGGAAGAATTGTTATTCATTTTTTTCTACAAATTTTAGCATTGTAAGTCTCTAAGACAGGAAATGAGGACTATTGAACAAAAGTGAATAAAAGTCATAGTTTATAGGAGAAAGTCAATAGCTAATTTATTTTTTATTTTTTTAAAGGAGGGCGGTACCTCCGAGATTTTATTAATATGTCCTTACTTGTGGCAGAGGAATATCGTGGTTACAAAAGAAGAATAAAATGAGGGAAGTACAACTTCCCTTACAGAAGAAAAATAGTAAAAAAGGAAGCACTATTTCCCTTATAATAGAACCTCATTACAACTACGAAAAACAAAAACAAGGCAAGTTACACTTATCTAAGCGGATTCTGAGAAGTCTGACCTACCTTAAGCTCCAAGTCGCGCTGATGAATCTGTCGCCTGGTGAGCTTCTCGATAAATATGCGATATATCAATAGACAGAACATGAGCAAACTCTAAAATATCCTCCCAAATAAGATGAATAGACCAAGATGTGCTAGCATGATGATGAAACCAATGGACCACCATTTTAGAATCTATTTCTATTGCAATTCTATCAATGCCAAGAACATAGCATATTTGAAGGCCTATTCTTAGAGCTGATACCTCTGTTAGAGTGTTAGTACCAACTCCAAGGAAATGATAGAATCCAAAGATAACCTTGCCTTGCCAATCCCAAAGCAATCTACCACAACCAGTCGGACCTGGATTTCCAACGCTAGCACCATCAACATTAAGTTTGTTTAACCATGCTTGTGGAGGGTACAAGGAATGGAGTTTTAACTCGTATTGGAACTGTAGGGATGTGTAATACGTGTGAGAAATAGGAGGAGAGGGATAGGTTTAAGAAAACCATTCAATTCGTGTAGCCAACATTTAACTTTTGCACAAATTTTGTGAGAGTTAATAGCCTCATCCTTAAATCTTGTAGAATTTCTAGCCAACCACAATTCCCACGAAAGAAGAGGTGGGATAAGTAAAGCTAAAAGATGTTCTTGTGTTGACCAGCCAAAAAGAGAATGCCAAAGTAACATTGCAGAACACCAAGAAGTATTAGTAGAAACTCTAACCCCAAATAATTTTCCAAAATATTGTCATGCTTGAAGAGCAATAGGATTGGTTGTGAAAACATGATCTATTGTTTCTTCATGCCCCTGTGGACAGCAATAACACTTGGAGACAATTGGAATCCAACAATGCCAGACCACTTCATCAACATGAACCACATTATTCCAGAGGCACCAACAAAAATTAGAAATTTTTAGTGGCATGGTGGGATTCCAAATGATCCTATAAGAAAGAGTGGAAGATCTAGTAGTTTTGATAAGAGACCAAGCTGAGCTAGTAGAAAATAAACCATTACTGCAAGGAGACCAAATTAATGCATCACTACCTTTGCGAAGTTGAATTTGTGAGCGTTGAATTTCCTCCACTAAAGCAGAACCACCCAAAGAAAAAAGTTTATCCAAGTTCCATTTGCCATTTACGACTACATCATGTAGTCTTAAATTTGGGGATATGATAGTCCAATCAAGTCCAGATAAACTACCCGAACCCCTCCAATTGTCGTACCAAAATAGAGCACTGCCATCTCGGGCCAGCCATCTGCTGTATTCTAAAATGAATGAGAAGTGATGGGAAAGATGTTTCCATATTGATGAATCTTCAATACTTATAGGAATGTTGGCCATGTTTGGGTGATTACTGAGATATTTTTGTCGCAAGAAATCAGCCCAAAGAGAGTGCGAATAAATAATTCTCTATGTCATTTTACATTGAAGCGACTTGATCACATTAAAGAGATTGTGAATACTCAAACCTCCTTCCATTTGTGGAAAACATATATTATTCCAAGAAACCCAATGACGTTTAAAACCATATTCAGATTCTTCCCAAAAAAGTTGGCAAAAAGAGCATGAATCTATTTAACAACTTTTATTGGAGGGGTGATCACCGAAAATAAGTAGATAGGGATGGAACTTAATACATATTTTATCAAAGTGAGTTTACCACCCATGGATAGAAGCTTTCATTTCCAACCCGCTAATTTTTTCCTAATTTTATCCAGCACTGGAGTGAACATAGAGGATATGGGCTTGCCGTAATGTAGAGGGGCTCCAAGATAAGTAAATGGGAGGGAGTTTTCTTTGAAGCTTGTTGTGGTTGCAATGATACGCTTTCTAGACGTTACAACACGCTTGTGGACTATAAAAGAACTCTTAGCCACATTAATTAACTACCCAGATAAAGTTTAATAACGTCGGAGAAATCCCATTAAATTATTAAGGCTACGTCGAGTTTCATTAGTAAACACCAAAAAATATTAGCGTAGAAGAGATGTGATATAGGAGAACATGTATCAGGAACTTGATAAGGAGTTGTTTTGTCATCTTCCAGAAGTTTTGTTAGGCCTCTATTGAGAGCTTGTTCACTAAGGATGAATAACAATGGAGAAAGTGGATCACCTTGCCTAAGCCCTCGGGAAGGAGTGAAAAATCCTACTAAAACACCATTAATTTTAACTGAAAATCGTGGGGAGAAATAGCATTCTTTATAAGGGTGACCCCAAGTATCAGCAGACCCAAATGCCTTTAACACTTCTAACAAGTAGCCCCAAGAGACCCTATCAAAAGCTTTTGCCATATCTACTTTCATAATCACATTGTTACCTCGAGAATGCTTATTTAGGTTATGTACTAACTCCTGAACAGCGCAACATTTTCAGAGATCATTCTACCAGTAACAAAGCCACCTTCAGATTTAGGCACCAAAGCAATGATAGAAGCCCCCAAAACATCATTCAGTTCTTTGACCCTAAAGAATTCACGGACTGCCTTAACAACATCTTCAACTACCGCTGGCCAGGCATGAATAAAAAGAGATGAAGTAAAACCATCAGGCCACGAAGCAGAGTCTTTAGAGATATCCTTAATTGCATCAAAAACTTCAACATCAGAAACTTGCTTCAAAAGCATGTCATTATCAAAATCAGTAACTAATCTTGGTATAAGAGAAGTCATCTCCTTATAAACAGTTGTAGGATTATCATCAGCTTTGAGATGATTTCCCAAGTAATCAATTGCAGCTTCTTGTATATCATCTTGGGCAGTGAGAATACCCACCTCAGTGTTGATACTGCGAATCATTGCTTTCGATCTCTTTTGCCGAGCAGAGGCATGGAAGAAGGCAGTATTCTTATCTCCCCAGGACAACTATTTGATGTGTGACTGTTGTCGTTTATAAATCTCTTCCTATAGTAGCAATCTATATAACTCCCCCCTTTAGAGCTATGATATTAGTATCTAGAGTATGATCAAAACGAACACTGTTTTCAAGTAGAAGGATTTTGTCACGAGTTTCATTTATTTTCTGAAAAACATTCCCAAAGACAATTTTGTTCCAGAGTTTTAAATCAGTCTTTAATCTCTTTATTAGCCCTACCAACAATCGCCAGTTTAGCTAGTTGTGGATCCTCAGTTTATCATCTAATCGAGTTGAAAACTTGAAATGCATTTTAATTCATTGAACCATGAATTATGAGACTCACTTCCTCATAAATTGGTGATGAATATTGTTGCCTATAAATAGCAATTTAGTGACTTAGTGATTGTTTGAGATAACTTAAAAATTTGAGGTCCAAGTTACAAATATTTTACCATATTTAATGACACTACCAACTTTTTATCAATCTTTCAACTATAAATTTCATGAGTTTTTATCAAAATCTGCTAAAACTTTTATAAAAAGCCTTCTCAAGCAACTTATTTTTTATACAAATATAAATGTTCCTCCAACTTTTAAAAGTTATAGACACAATCCGAAGTTTGTTTTGATGATAGTCTCTCTATCATTTTTAAGCATTTTTTCTAGGAAAAGAATTGTGAAGTGCCGAAACTACCCATTATTAATTTTTCTTTTTCGAAGTTAAATGTTCCGTTGGTCACTGAACTTATACATCTATCGCATTTTGCTCACTGAACTTTAAAATACTTTCAAATGTCACTGAACTTTAATACATTGCACTCCAAAACACATTTAGCATGTTTCATAAGTCACTGACTTTAAAATGCTTCCAAATGATAACTTAGACGCAGTGCACTTTGTTACTCAGTCACCATCCAATTATTTGCTAGTAAACTAGTTTGACCAACAAATATAAAAACCAAAAAGGGTAAAATGATCACTTTATTAAATAAATGAATTTTTTCAGATATTTCAAAACAAAAGAATTAAAACGTAAAAAAATAATAAAAAAAAATTCATTGTTCATCTTCTTCACCCCAATCACGTCCATCCTACCTACCCCAACACAGCACGACCACTATGTTGGGTCAATTTTCTTTAAAAGTTCTTGCAATTAAATAAGATAGTTTCACAAAATTATCTAAATAGATCCAAAAGCAACTTCATAGTCTAGAAGTAATTTTTGACTTTTCATATTATTAACTTGTGGGATCCCGCTAATTTATCAACTTAAATTATCTAAATAGATCCAAAAGCAACTTCATAGTCTAGAAGTAATTTTTGACTTTTCATTTTATTAACTTGTGGGATCCCGCTAATTTATCAAAGTTGAGTGACACAGTTGTCCAAAAAAAGGTTGAGGCCAAAATTGCAAAGAAGATTAGGAACATTTGCTGCAATTTACCTAGGGATGGCATTTCGAATCGTTAAAATCAAAAACCACGGTTAACCGAATCGAATGGGGCGAAAAAAACCAAACTGATGGTGCAATTGGGCGGTTATGATTTTAATTTTAATGAACCGCTTCATTTAGGGGCGGGTATGGTATTTAGCGATGGTGCCCCGCCCCGAACCAATTACCCGTTAAAAAAAAAAAATTAATTGGACAACTGAGTTTTTCATTATTCTTTCTCAAAATTAATTAGGTAATTTTGACAATTGGGTTTTCTAAAATTCTGACCCAATTAACATTAAGTAAACCTTAACTCAATAACCCAACCTTAGGTTTAAATTGTAACTAGCATGTATAGTTAGAATTATGCCTAGGTAAAGTTAAGTATAATTAATTATTAAAAATAACTAAAAAAAATTGTAACAAATTACAGTAAAAATCATCTTTCTTTCTTTACGAGTGTCTTTTATGTATAATCTTTATAGGCCACGTGACAAAATTATCACTAACCTTCCCTATTTTTAGATTAGAGAATCAAATACACGTCGATTACTTTTGAGCTATATACGTAAAGATTATTGTCTAATGGAAGACTTCGAATAATATCAATGAGATGTAGAGTTATATAGATCCATAGGTTCAATTGTCAAAGTAATTGGTCCAAACATTAAATGCCTTTTTGCATGCCTAAACCCTAGGTTGGAAGCTTCGATTATGCTTCATGTCTATGCGCTTTTTAGAACATTTATCGTCACAAGTTTGTTTACACTCACAATTAGTTTTCCTACTTTAAATGCTTATTCGACACCCAAAATTAACAAAATATGACAATATAATATACAAAATCTCAATTTCCTCTTATTAATTATATTTTGTGCTATCTAATACTCCCAATCAAAAATACTAAAATAAATATTTCTTAACACAAGTTTTAGAGGACAAATTCATTTGTTAATTATCTTCATGGCGCCTCACAAGTGCAAAATTATATTCATTTTATCAAATCCTATCTTCATTTTTTTTCATAGATAAATGACGATGATATTTGAGTCTACAATATAAACCAGTAGTACTATACAACTTTTTAAAAAAAAAAAAAAAAGATGATGCACATGATATCCGAATATGCAAATATTCCTATATTCGAATCTAATAGTCACCCTCCATGAAAATTATACTATTAAACCTTAAAACAAAAAAAGGTCGAAAGCGATGAATAGTGAATACGAAACATTAATAAATAAATGGAGATTGAAGATTGACCTATGCTAGTAAGAGTCTTGACCTATGTTGATAATATTGTTTGTTAATTCGGATTTTGCATTTGGAAGTTTGGATATTGTTTACATTTTCATTTGGGATATTTTTTGCTAAATTGGCTTAGTATTGTATTTTTGTTTTTNCTATGTTGATAATATTGTTTGTTAATTCGAATTTTGCATTTGGAAGTTTGGATATTGTTTGCATTTTCATTTGGGATATTGTTTGCTAAATTGGCTTAGTATTGTATTTTTGTTTTTATTAATTTTTCTTCATAATATTTTTTTTTCCAATTTGACGATTGGAGTTTGGACATATAAAAAAATAATTTATTTTCGTTGTTATTAACCGAACCGAACCGAACCGAGACACGAACCTAGTCGAACCAAACCGACTTTCGTGATTATGATGCGGTTATGGTATGACCAAAGATTTGATGGTGCGGTTATGGTTTTGGCCGAACCGACCCCGAACCGAACCGTTGCCATCCCTATTTCCAGTTATGTTGAATGCATACAAAAGTCTTATTTAGGTTTTGGAGTCTAACCTAACTTTTCTATTTGCTTGCCTCTATCAAAGTCACAAACTCGTCAAATGTGAAAATTAAATATAACATACAAATTGCTATTATACTTACTAATGTAAATCATTCTCTACATATTTCAAGTTTATGCCACCAATTCCATTTATGCATCTATTGAGAGAGCAAAGAAGAAGTTTATCCAAAATTTGGAACAACAAATATTAGTTGAACTAATAAAGGAAATTAACAAAGATAAAACAAAAAATGGCAATCATAACTGTATAATACTAAAGCACAAAGATTCATTGGAACAAAAACTATAAATAATTGCCCCTCGGAGCATAACACAGTGGTGCAAAGGATAAGAGTAATGTAGTCTCAATTGAGCTAGCAGCCGCAGTGTGAGGTTCGATTCCTGTCTCTGACAACGGCTTGAAATTAAACTCTTTGTAAACACCAGTATGACAGCTCTTGTACCCTGATTTGGTGAGACACATCCCGCGATTTACCTTCTCCACGTTGCTCTAGGGGTGGGGCAGTGGGGGGCCCTCAAGGTTGGGGTTCAACCTTTAAAAAATATAATAATGAATACAAAAAATCAACGGCCACAAAGAATTAAAACAACTTTGTAGTCAATGAATAAAACACTGAACCTCAAGAATTTTTAAAAATTGAGAAAACCCAAAAAGGAGTATTATCAAAGATTTAGAATTGTAAATATAGAGTGAAGTAACACATAATATTTACAATGACAGAATAAATGCTGAAAACCATCAAGGAATTATACATAAAAAGCGCAGAAATTTCAAGAAAAGATAAGAAGTGTACCTCATTGAAAATTTACAAATAGATCTTCAATTTTGGGTATGAAATCTATGTCTAACAAATATGAATCAAAATAAATTTCAGAAAAATGCAGGAGAAGTCGAAATTTTTTTGAAGAAAAATTCTTTTTTCACTTTAAAGAGAAAAGTTTCTATAAATGTGTTTTGACAGTTTTGGCAAGTTTGAAGCTGTTTTATCCATTCATATTTCGGATTTATGTAACATTTGAGTATATAACTGGCAGAAGTAGTTAGATAGTAGGAATCCAAAATTTTCGGAGTGATTTGATAGATTATGTAGTTCTATTAGGATTTTATGGTGATTCAGAAAACCTAACTTGAGTTAACAATATTTCTTTGTATACTGGTTGTGATATATGGGAAGGAAATCGCGTGATTTGTGATTGAATGAAAGAGATAAAATCATGATGGATAATATTCAGTCGTGAATTGGTGAAATTGGGCAAAAGATGTGGGTCTTGAATAGAGTGAGGGATGAAGGAAATTCATAGACTTTCAAGAGTGGGGGTGATATTTTTAGACTTAATAGCAGAAACCCCCTATTTATTAGACATTATGCCCCCTACCTATTGAATATAGTAGAAAAAGTCCATGTTAGAAACCTTTTGTTCGAAAAACTTCTTGTTGTCATGTTCCGTCAGTTCTGCCGTTAAATCCCAACAAATAGAGGAAAAATGGAAAAAAATATAAAGGACAACCCTCACACCTATTAGAAATGGTGTGCAAAACCTCCCTCACTTATTGATATTGGCAAAATATTCCTGCCGTCTATTTTATCAATAAAAAGATTGGAAATAACCAATATTCCCTCATATTTAAATAAAAAAAAAAAAAGAAAAAAAATTAAAAACTAATTTCAACTATAGTTTCAATTTTTTTTTTTTTAAAAAAAATACAAATAAGCTTCAAATAAATACTTAAAAACTTAAAATTAAAAATTAAAAAAACCAAATTATCTTCATCCCTACCCCCTTTCTTCCTACCACAACCATTAACCACCGTCATCGCAGCCACTGCCACAACCGCCAAAAGAAATTTAGCACCACCATTTGTTTTGGTGGCGGGAAGAAGAGGTAGGGATGAAGATAAATTAATTTTTCTATTTTAAACTTTAAATTTTTAAGTATTTATTTGAAATTCATTTGTACCTTTTTTTAAAAAAATTGAGACAATAATTTTATTTATTTATTTATTTCGTTTTATTTAAATACGAGAGTATATTCATTATTTCCAATCTTTTTATTGATAGAATAGATGGTAGGGGGTATTTCATCAATTCCAATAGGTGATGAGGGTTTTGCGCCCTATTTTTTGGAATTTAACGGTAGAATTGACGGAACATGACGACAGTGGATTTTTGCACAAAAGGTTTCAAATAAGTACACCTTCTGCTATTTCCAATAGGGAGGGATTTTTAGCTATTAAGACATTTTTAATAGCATTTATACTATTAAAATAAAGTAATAGATGAAATAAAAAAAGGTGAATGGTAATTTTTAAAAATTATGGGTAATGGGGTTAGTCAATGTAAATTCCTCTTCATTTTAACCAGCGGCTGCTAAGTTTTAGATTCAAACGTGCTATTTTGGATGTGTTTGATGGATATTATTGAGAAAAGAATGTATTTGAAATAGTGATATGATGAAAAATATGTTGTTAAAAAGTAAGAAAAAATTATTGATATGATGAAAAATATTATTATATTGAAAAATGTGTGGTTGAAAATGAGTTTTGAAAAAACGTGTGTCAAACAAGGGCTTTATTCTAGTTCTCAACGTCGAATCATTTTCTCTTTCTCAT
>CAIGRS010295521.1:0-10829 GCA_903798395.1 Fraxinus floribunda
TTATTTTGTAACTCCAAAACGTCAGAATTAAAATGACAGTGCAATGACAGGAGTTATAACTGTATTAAGAGGTAAAGGCTCATCCTTGCTTATATATACTGAACAATATCTTCAGTTCAAACACACTACAACAACTGTACGAAATCTCTCTGCTTCCTGTTCGAATTCCTGTCTTCTTCCAGTCGCTTGGTGATTCCGTTCCAACACACTCTTTCAGTTCGACTGCGCAGCTGCAGTTCACACCGCTGTATCTTGGGAAGTAAGCTCTCGAATTACTTCGGTGAGGGGGTGAATATTGCTTTAAGGACATTGTGATAAACACAGGTCCCGGCTCCAAGACGTCCATTTTATTTTATGTCCATTGCAATTTGTTTGTTACTTTTTCTAATTCAGTTAACTATTTAACAACTTTCATTACAAAAATTATGTGCAATCAAAGAGAAACTCGTATCTGTTTCTTTTTCTATGAGATAAGACCAAAGAAAGGAAAAAAAAAAGGCAAAAACAAAGAAAAGTTACTTTTTCTGTTTTGGGCCCTCAGGTGGGAGGTAGATTTTGAGTTGAAGTAATGGTCCCAATGGTGCTGAAAGAAAGACAAAATTGGAGATTGAAAGGTGAATTAATAGAAGAATTGTTTTAAACTTACTCTTTGACTGTGGAAGAAGATGAACAGTGGCATGTGTTGGTGGGGGTGGGGGGAGGAAGAAGATGATGATTGGGGTGTCATTTATTCTTTATTTTTCTTTTCTTTTCTTTTTTATTTTATTTATATATTGAGGTATATTAATCATTTTACATTAAAAATGTGAAAATGACATTTTTGACAATAAAATGTTGAAATAGGGGTGAAAATGAAAAAATTGAAATGTAGGGACGTTTAGCACACTACATGGCAAACGTAGAGACTGCGATTAAACCTATTGAAAAATGTTGTCTTTGTAAAGTTCCAAAAGGTGCAAGGCAAGCCTACATTTACAAGTTTAGGCGTGCTTAGGCATATTCGTAATAAGACGTTTCCCTATTTTTTTAAGAATATTTCAATTATTTTGAATCAATAAATAAATAAAATAGTGTATACCACGTAAGTTTATTGATATTTTTCAAGTGGGGGGAGGAAGAAGATGATGATTGGGGTGTCATTTATTCTTTATTTTTCTTTTCTTTTCTTTTTTATTTTATTTATATATTAGGGTATATTAATCATTTTACATTAAAAAGGTGAAAATGACGTTTCTGACAATAAAATGTTGAAATAGGGGTGAAAATGTAAAAATTGAAATGTAGGAACGTTTAGCACACTACATGACAAACGTAGGGACTGCGATTAAACCTATTGAAAAATGATGTCTTTGTAAAGTTCCAAAAGGTGCAAGGCGAGCCTACATTTACAAGTTTAGGCGTGCTCAGGCATATTCGTAATAAGACGTTTCCCTATTTTTTTAAGAATATTTCAATTATTTTGAATCAATAAATAAATAAAATAGTGTATGTCACGTAAGTTTATTGATATTTTTCAAGTTTCCAATAACATCATAATTCTCAAAATCATAAATATTTCCAGTCAATAATGTTTTATTTGTAGGTCGGGTTGAGTTAGGAAGAATATTTTTGTTGGACTTATTTCCATTTAAATTTTAATGATGGAGCATTTTGTGTCCATTGATTGGACTTCAAAACAAAAAATACCTGCCAAACAAAAAAGCACAAGGCTAAACGTGTCTAGGCATGCCCTATGCCTAGACAAACGTTTCAGAATACTGTTCACAGTACGTATAGGTATAGGAAATGGATGTTTTTATAAGGCCGTCCATATTATTTTCAAAATACATTTTTCTTTTTTATTTTTAATCACACATTCTTGAATAAAATAATATTACATGTAAATTAAAAAAAAAAATTCTTATTTTTAACCACATATACTCATTCAAATCACTATTTTAAAATGCTTTTTGACAAAAAAAATAAAAAATAAATAAAATGACTCATATATTAAAACGATATTTTCGAAAGAAAAAAATCTCTCTGAAGAGACAGAGAGTTAATGATCCCAATAATCACTAAAGTTATGTCCGTGTCTTAGACTGCTCAATAAAATTTTAGATATCAGCTATTAAACTTATCAAAATGTTGGACGTTATTTATGGCACGATATTTGTTTAACAAATCTAACGGAATTGGTGATATGACAGACAGGATGTACGAGTGGGCCCAAACACTGTTATACAAATTCACACCAAAAAAAAATGCATATTTGATTGTTCACTATACTTTGAAAAATGTCTTTGATTACCCACTGTACTTTTAAATATGTTTTTTTTTTTAAATTTTGTTCACTATATTTTAAGGTGGTAGAGTTATGGTCATTGAACTTGCAAAATTGACGTCGACTTGTCCTGAAAATTAAGGAATATTGTTTCAAGCATTACTTGCATACAACAAAATATATTTTTTTGTGGACGGGTACTATTTAGTGAAGACTTGGCTTGCAATGAGAGCACAAATACACAATCAATCTGATGAACCTTTCTTTGTGGCTAGCTGTGGATCAGAGGATGCTCTTCCAATCGAAGTAAATGGATGGGTAAACAAAAAGGGAAACACAAAAGATAAGGAATGGTCTTGTTTATTATTATTGATAATAGAATTTTGGTGAATTGCAGGTGTTTGCTCCGTGATTTTTCGATTGATGATAGAATTCTGGTGGACTTTTCTTTTCTAATATAATTAGTAGCTGCAAATGTCTTCATTGATGTACATTACGATGGATGTTTTTGTATGATTTTTGGTGTATGTTTTTTGCTGCACATAAATATTGACTGCAAGTGATACATGCTGTTGTTGTGAAAAGCGAAGATGATACCGAATTATTTCAATGCCAAATTGTTGGAGAAAACAAGAGATTATAACCACAATATTAAGTAATTGATCACAAGAACACAAGAATAAAATAATTTGCAGAGAATTGAAATTTTATTATAATATGGAGAAAGAACACAAAAATTTGTATTTACAACGTTTATAATTTCTTACTAAATCATAATGAAGAGCCAACTATATATTAGGAACAAATAGGGGACGTCCAAACCTTAATAGTAAAGTTGTAGTTGAAGTAGAATACAAGAAAACTAATCAAAGAGCGAAAAGCGGTCGGGCCAAATAACACTATCGCTCAAACGGGCGACTAGCGGTGCCTTGTTGCTCGAGCGGTAGAATAGCGTTGGCGGGCGAAAATGTGGCGAGAAGACCCTCATTTCAATTAGAATTCATCTTAATGCGTACTTTAATTAGAACTTTCAATTATTTTCAACAAATAATTCGGGTCACACTCAATTCTAACAATTTTTACCTTGATACGAATTCTATTACAATGAACAAAACTTCAAAGGAAAATTCTCCACTCGGAGAGAAATTATACTGTAAAGAATAAACTCGATCTCTTCAATGAAAAACAAAAACAAAAAATTTTCAAAACTTCATTTTTTCAAATTTGCTTTTATAGGTTTTTGTGAACAAAATACTTGGAATGCTCCAGAAGTGTGGCTGCTAAATATTTTAATTGAAAGTATCATACTTTACAAGATAAGCAAATGATCCACCTAGGATTGACATGGGCCAACAGTTGTCAAGCCTGTCCATCACATGCAACAATTTTCCTTGCACTGCAAAATAATGTAATAAAAGTTCATCAACAAATAAACAAATAATTGTTCTTAAGAGATCTACTAATAGGGTAAACAGCTTGTTATTTATTGTTCAAATCTTTTATATATATATATAAAAGAATAAAGTAAATTAGTTTTTACTTTTTTTTACCCATTCTTCAAAAATAACTACGATTTGCCTTCATCGAAGAGTCTTTTAAGAATGAGAATCAACTACTTAAATCTCTCGTGGTGATCTTCCATTAGACATAATCAAGTAGCTATGATTACTATGATGGAAGTCAAAGCTCGTGTTCAACATGTTCATTAGAAAATGGGAATTAAGTCTCTGTTTGAGTCACATTAATTTTTTTATTCTCATTTTTAACCACACATTCTTCAATAAAATAATATTTTTCATCACATCAATAACTTTTCATTCTTTTTCAAGAATATATTCCCCATTACATCAAACAAAAAAATGTATTTTTGTGAAAATAATGTGACTCAAACGGGGGGTAAGATGAATAAAACAAAATCAGACAACATAAACTAATGATTTTGTCTCGTTTTAATGTTATTAAAAACGAATAATTCTACACGAACAGGGCCACGTAGGCCCGGTTGGTGACAGGGGTCCAACTGGTCCCGTGATAGGTGGGGGGAGTGCACTGCTTATTAAAAACACGTGAAATGGCACCTTGTAACTAATTGGACAATGACTTTTGATGGAGGAACAAGCCAACAAGGAAACTTCAATTAGTTCCCTAATTTGGGGGGGGGGGGGGGGGGGGGGGGGGGGGCAGATGCATCACATGCTTAGTACTCATCCACACACGTAGAGCTCCATGAGCAGAGCGCACTGAGCAGGGCGGAGCTCTTCTCTCCACGTAAGGAGCACGGACCACGTACAGGCATCACAGTAGATCCTTCTGCGCAGAGCTCCGTGCACAGAGACCTATTCGCGCACACGGATGATGCTGCGCATACCCTCTACGAAAGAGGAGATTCTTGCGCACTCGGAGCGGCTTCCACGCATGGACCTCTCTACTTGGAGAATTTCGGGCCGATACCCATTATAATTAATGTAAAAGTATCTTAAATATTTAACAAACATTAAATTAAATGGAAATAGACATTTCTAACTACAAATATTATTACTATACAACTACAAAACCTTTTGCACTTCATTTGCCTACTTTCACTTCATTTTGATAATTTCAACTTCATTTGCCAAATCAATAAATATTAGAAACTGACTACAAAAGCTCTGCAACCGAGAACTCCGCACAATGTGGAGATCGGGTCTCTGCGCACGGGAGACTTGTGTCTCTCCTGTGCGCGGAGACGGGATCCCCACACAACCATTGTCTCCACGCACCGCGGAGGGAGCTCCACGCAGCACGGGCACCTCTGTCTCCCGCGTGATAAGATTAGGATCTCCCCACAGTACGAATGCCTCGGTTTCCCACATGCGTGGATATCTCCATCAACGACTGCTCTCTCATGCCGGAAAACACCCTTCACTAAACATGCCGGCTTAAAATACAAATTTCCTTTGTTTATAAATAAATTTTATTATTAATATAGATTGTGTTTTTTTAATAATTTGTGCAAATGTCTTTGATATATATACTATTTCCAAACTAATGGCTTTTTGCTACCATCACTCAATTTTTCAATTATCAGTATCTTAAAGATTTTGTAGAGCTTATCATCGCAGATCAACAAGCATCTTTAATGTGCAGTAATTTTTATGAATTTATATATGAAGTTATTTATAGAGCGGAAGAAGAGCAACAATTTAATAGCAAACTAGTTCATGAATTTATAATGAGACTTGTCAACCGTGGCAAGAATAATGAAGTTTGGGTAAACTTAGATAACCATTTGACTCGGTTTGGGATGCAAGAGTTTTGTCTCATCACCGATTTACCTTGCCACGAGGTATCTATCAATTTTGACTTCAACAGCGATCGACTTAGAAATGAATACTTTAATGGCACGAAAAGAATTAGTAAAAAAAATGCTTTCTAAAGCATTCCACTTATGTCAAAATCAAGAAGATAAATTTAAACTCGGATTTGTGATGTTGGTAGAATATGTTTTAAAACCTACTGGAAGATATATTGATTACATAAGTCTGGGTATTGTTGAACACGTTTAGAACTTCCTTGAATATTCATGGGGCCATAAAGCATATTTTATGTTATTAAATAACTGCAAGAATCGCAGCTGGAACGAGTACACAAAATGCAGCAAAATGAATGTAAATACTCATTACATGAATATCCACTCGCATTCTAGGTACTTTTCTTCTATTCTTTTACTTTTGACCAATCTATATATAGTTTAATTTACTCGTAGAAATCTTATATATCTAATATTTATTTTTAATTATGTCATTATTGGATATATGAAGTGTTTCCACAAATTAGACACAAATTTGGATGACGTAGATACAAAACATTGCATATTCCAAGAATGCACAGATGGAAGCCGAATAAAATATTAATAGAAAAAATAGTTCAGCAATTTTTAGCAACCCAAGAAGTAATTTAATTATTTCATTATATTTCTTTATTACATTACATTATATATTTCATTATATTTTTTTGTCCTTTTTTTAAACAAAAAAATCATTTAAATATTTCACAATTACAGATTCAAGTACTTGCAGTGTTACAGCCTACGGAAGAAGAATTGCAAACACTGTGGCACACAACTCTTTCATTGCCTCATGACAACCAACATAACCTACTAGATGACATTGTAAATGGAGAATTCAACAATATAGCACAACAAATCCTAGATGACACTGATAACATGCCGACTGGTCTTGGTAGTTCAAGGACATGTACTTCAGTTAGAGTTGGCCCAAATTCTTGTTCCAACTATGTAACTAGAGAAGAAATGGGACATATGCTAAACATATATAGGCAGCATATAATATCAGATGTATATTATTTATGCGACAACTTGAAAACAAACATTGTTGAAAAATCAATGAGACAAGAAAGCCACTACTAAGTAATTCTTGAAAACCAAAAAGAATTGTTTGAACAATATCAGAAGTGGAAACAAGACCACTATCAACACATTCAATATAGCATGCAACCTATGGATACTACAAGTTTCTACGATAATTTGCTTAACACACACATTGCTAAAGAATCGCATAAGCAAGAAGTCCACTACCTGACACTTCTTGACAATGAGAAACAATTCTTCCAACAACAATAGTGGCAAGAAGAACAATACCAAGGCATGCAATCTACCATGTAAAATTATGTAGATACCAGTTTGACGACTTCTATTAGATCTTATAATGATGAACAAAATAGCAATATGCTCAAGAAATTATCCTTCTGGAAATCAAACATGGAAGCTGTTATAGCTTCCCTTCAACAACAAGATGTTCATATCCATATGAGTCCAATTCCAAAGCAAGCCTCTACATCTCAACAAATTGAAGATGTTGAGAAGTTGATAAAAGAAAAAAAAAACTAAAGGAAAAAAGATATAGTCTTCACCATCATCCACAAATTATCCTTTAGAAGACTATCCTATGGATAAATATGCAACGATTAGAGATTGGGTAATAAAGAATCCATCAAGGTAATCAATCTAATTCTAATTTATTAGCTTGAATATTAAAATATTAATTTGATTTATTTAAAACTAATTTAAAGTATGTTAAGTGGTAATTTGTATGGAAGGCATACATTAAAAGCCATAATGGACACAGCACAGGATATCAATATTGTGGTTAGTAAAGTTTAGTCGTCATAATAAATTTCATTCCATACTAAATATATTTATCTTACTTCTATTTATTTTATTAACATTTTGACCTGAAGTTAAAATTGTTGAGGGGACTTATTAAAGACGGTTCCACCCCTGTTTTAAAAGAATATGCAATTCTAGATTTCGCATTTGAAAATGAATGTACTCATCAAATGATGTGGCATAGAAGCATACAAAAAAGAAGCGCCAGTACAGATTCACTAGATTTAACCATTTTAGGAGAGTACATAAATGACAATTTACCAATAGCTGCTCGTCCATGGATAACATGCAATTATCTATTAATTCCATGCTCGTATCTAGACAACAGTTGGTATCTCGTTCTTGTTAATCTCTGCGGACGGAAATTCCAAATATATGACTATAACCACAATGTTCATACACCACAATAAGTCAAGGCACATGCAAATTCAGTGTTCAATATGGTCCATACATTGTTAATGTCTACAGACTTCTCCATCAGACAAGACATAAGAAAAAATAGAAACAAACACATGGAGTTGGAGATAATACCTTATCTATCTTATGCAAATAATGGGTGAGTATTTAAACTATTTATTATAAAATTTCATTTTTCTATTTAATTTGATTTTCATTTACCGTATTAATTTAATCTAACATAAAACTATTTCTTCCATAGGTCAAACAGTGCAATTTTGTTTTTTTTTTAAATACATAGAATGCCTCGCTCGAGGATATCCAATAGAATCAATTTCTCAGATATAACTATATACAGACGAAAGATCACAGTAGATATTTGTTATAATTAATACTTTCTAAATCCTCGTTGATGTTGATACTAATGGAGAATCATATTTGCACACAAAACTCATTGGATTTGAAAAGCTGAACTTACAAACAGAAAGGTAACATATGATCCCAATTATCCTTCATGCTTTTGTCAATTATCCTTCGTGCTTATGTACATGTCAAATGTCCACCTTTCGAACAAACCTTCCAATTGCTTCTGGCAAATCTCATAAATGCATATTGAAAGAACCAGTAGAGTGTGAACGAAAGATCTCCAACTACTGGCAGAGTTCATTTCAAGCTGTATTTTTTTCAAGAAAAAACCCTTTTATAGCATGTTTGATAAATTGAATTAGACGATAGAAGATAGAACGATTATCTTTTATAATAACAGTGGAAATCTTGATAGTAAAGAATTCTTGATTTGATTGAACTTGTGTGATTTATTAATTGGAGCTTCCTTCGAGATGACTGATCAGTTCGAATAAGAGATTCGTATTCATTGTTGCAATTGTAAGTTTAATCTATCAATCATTCGATGCTTAATGACTTAACCTTTGTATCCTTTGACATGTCTTAAGCACTATAATGGACATGCTTAATACAGTGTTACTATCACTTATGCAAATTGTATGCTATGTAGTTCCATATAATCCCTGTGCACTTGCTGCTTCACTGTCTTTTCGGGTTTGATATTAATTAGTTTTGAAGTGCTTCATCATTATTGTTCATATATTTGTTGCTTCATCTTACTCTTCTCTTTCACATCTGGTTTTTGCTATTGACTTCTTAAGCATTCAAGCTAGAACTAACCTCTTAACTTGTGCAGGTGCGCCGCACCAGAACATGTACCCGTGGCATTAGATCAAACTTTGGAAAATTTGCAACTTGACTATCTTAATTTGTATCTTGTACGTAATATTGTGTGATGTTAACCTTTTATTAAGTTTTGGCTGTTTAAGAGCTGATGCAAGACGACTTATAAGAAGACAGTATACGTTAATGAAATAACTGAATCAAGTGAATTCTTAGATTTACAATAACACAGAATCAGCTTGATCCATAGAGGTGACCTTAGTGCCATTGCCAAATTTTAACTATTGCTCTGCTTTCCTGACTTTGTTGAACGTTAAAATGTTATTGTAGTAGGTGGTGCATAATTAGTTTTTTCTATTTTTTTCTTTGAAAGGAATATTATTTGTATCTTTAATGTTGAAGAGTTGTATCATGGGCTAATGAATGGACCTCTCTAATTGTAACGATCCATTGGCCTGTCAAATTGAGGAAGGGGGTTGTTGGCATGAACCCAGAAGACTTTGTTCAAATGCATATACCTACCACATAGAAGGCTATGAAAGCACTTTATGATTCTGGTAAGATTCGAGCTATTGAAATTTGCAATATCTCCACCAAAAAGCTGGGTGATCTATTAGCACTAGCTTGCATTCCTCCAACTGTTGTCCAAGTTAAGTGCCATCCGATTTGGCAGCAGACCAAACTACGAGAATTCTGTAAAAGAAAGGAAGTTCACCTCACTGTCAGTTGGCAAAACTCAGTTACTTGATAATTCACATTGCTCGTTTAGTTCGTGTCTTTAAGAATGATGATACTTCTCTTCCTTTTTATGTTTGTGGGGGTGATTATATTTCATTTTGATAATCATAATTGCTTGGTTCACTGTTGAAGTTTAAATCTTAGTATAGTTTTACTGTGGGTTTATTACATTTAATTTAACCTGTTAATTTTCTTAAAAGGGATATTCACCATTACCTGGAACTGCATTGTACAAGAGATAAGTCCTCAAGCATCCTGTTATAGTTATTACAACTTTAAAATTGGGTAAAACTCCCGCTCAGGTTGCTCTTCAATAGGGTTTGCAGATGGCACCCCCGCCCCGCCCCGCCCCGCCATGCCACTCTCCCACCCTGCCCCGTTTAATTTTTTTAATTTTACTTTTTAACAAAAAATTCTTGTTAATTAATTTTTTTTATTCTTCACGGGGCGGGTTCGGGGCGCCTAGGGGCGGGGCACCCCTTCCCCGCCCAACCCCACTCCACCAACCCGTCGGAGCGGGTTTTTTTCGCCCAGTCGGGGTGTGGCAGCGTCGGGGCGCGTTTTTTTGCCATTTCTATGGGCCATAGTATAATTCCCAAGAGCACAAATGAATCAAAAATCAAAGAGAACTTTGATGTTTTCAATTGGTCTATACCTGATGACTTGTTTACCAAGTTCTCCGAAATTGAGCAGGCAATTATGCATATGCGGTAAATTGGAAATCATACCGCGAATATATTTTTAAGATTTTCGGGGTCACTTATTATTTCGGCATGTTTTCTTTGAAAAGGAATAATGGAACTACTAAGCTTCTATTGCAAAAAAGACGAGAAGCATGAAGAGGGCATACGAAATTTATCTTCTCTTAGGTCTCAGTATCTTTGCTACATAAGTTTGGACTTTGGATTGTTATATGTTCATTGATTAGAGGTTGGAGGGAATCATAGTTTTGCACAAAATCTTAATAAATATTTTGGCAGGAAAAGGAAAAAGAAAAAAACAGGTGAAATTACTGTAACAATTAATCAGCATCAAATACCAGAAGTCGTGTTTTATCCACTTGCCTCTTTGCAATAT
>CAIGRS010295586.1:0-22163 GCA_903798395.1 Fraxinus floribunda
TTTTTGATCTTGCACCCTCAAGATTAACTCACTTCTCTCAACGTCAATAAGGGCTGAACTTGTCGTTAGTAATGATCGATCCAAGATCATCGGTGTATTCCAATCTCTTTCAATGTCAAAGATGATGAAATCAACTAAGAATATGAACTTCTTTATTTGATGAGAACATTGTCAACCGTGTCTCCTGTAAACTGATAAAGACAACAAATTTACGCTTTGAACCTAAATCAAGTAGAGTTTTAAAATTGGTCAATAGTTCAAGGTGTTAGGTTTTTAGTTGTATTGACAATTCTTCAAATAAAATGATTATTGTAAAAGAATAAAATTGTTACAAAAGAGTTGTAAAAGTCAAGTAATCTTTTGGAGGGTAGTATAGGCCTTGAAGGAGTTCAAGAAGATTACATATGATCAAGGAAATGCAATTAGAAATTTAGAGAGTGTCAAAGTGCCGCACAATTTATGTTCTAAATTCTCAGTCACAACTTTCAATGCATTTTTCACATAGAAAACATTGGAATCACCTCAATCGGATGTTTGACAACTTGCAACGCGTTTCTAGAAGAATTATAGTCATTTGAGTTAGTTTTTCAACGCATTTTGAATCATCTTAATCGAATATCAAGAGAAAGTTATGATAAAAATACTGATGACTGTTCAACTACTGCTCGTCTATCGCTGGCTTGGAGCTCGAGTGATGTTCGACGATTAGAAGCCTATTTTATTTTAAACACTTGATTTTTCAATCCATTTTCATCATAAACACTTTTTCTTACATATAACATACCATACGAACGTCCAAAAAGGTGGTTGATCATTGTTTTACATCTTTGTATCATTATTCTAAGATCCAAGAACACATCTAAATATTGAGGTAACCTTTTGGTTCTTGAGAGCAATCAACCACAAGTTTGGGAAAAACATTGAATTCATATAATCCAAAACACTCACTTCCTAGATATTATCAAGAATGTACTTTCTCAATAACTTTTAGGAGTTGTTGAAGGTTGAAGGAAGTTAGACTAGAAGCACAGGAAGAGCACAAGAACGCGGCATTCTTGGTGTTCCATAGGAGGTAGACAAATCCAGAAGATCGGGAGCAGATGTGAGTGAAGCATGTTCCATCGAGTCTTGGAGATTGCAGAAATTAGATCAGCGAGTCTGATGGATTTTCAAGGATAGAACATTTGAAGAACAAAATTTACAATGGCAGATGAGAAAAAAAATACACATACTTCCACCATCTTTGGCTAATAAATTCAAAGAAGTCTACACTAGCTTGTCAAAATGAAGTCTTTGATTTAAAAAATATTTTAGCCCCTGCAAATGGAGAAATGTCAATGGACTCCAACGTTGCCCCTCAAACTAGAGAATTCACTTTGCAGTAGCAATTTTCCATAACTTATACAATCTGTTTGTGTGACATTCGTATCTAATGGGAAAAGCTACAAGAATAATTCAAGAAAATTTCAAATGAACTATGGAATTGCAGAAAGAAATGGGAGGAGTGAATTGGGTTGTTAGATTGGTTGAAATAGCAGTTGTGCACCGACGCAATGGGATCTACTGGCGGACCCGAGAAGTTGAGTGAGCTAGGGCGATTGTTTGTAGCTGAAGGCCGCAATAACGAGATTAATTTAATTAAATAATATTTAAAAAACTATTCAATATAAACGTAAAAATCATATACAATGAAAATATAATCCAAAATAACAAAAAACAAAATACATTTTTTTGAATCATATACATATGATCAAGTTTCAAATTGTGACAGATTTAAGCGGGACAAGATAAAAATGATATATAAAGCATAATTAAACGATAAATACTATTCCAAACTTAGGCAATGTTTATGCACAGTTTTAAAACAATCATTTTTAGAGCTTTTTTTGCCCAAAAAATGTGTTTTGAACTCTTAAAAAAAGAAAGAATGGTAGTTAGATTGTCAAAATTTAAATTTTACAAAATAAATTGACAAAATTTAACAATAAAAATATATATTATGCATTGTTATTATAACCAACCCGATCATTGGTTCAACGACTCAAATATTAAGTCATTGCAATATTGAATTTTAATTAATAATAATAATAATTTTTAAAACAAGTAGTCTATTACTTTCTAAATTCAATATATAGTTTCTTGTCACATTTATTGCTAAAATTCTTCAATTTCCGTAGCGGTCAAGCATTCCGTTTCCACATGCAAAGAATGCGGATTCGAATCTTGCCTATTGCAAATATGATATAAAATCTTTCTTTGACCAATTTGGAAGTTAAAAAATTAAAAGAAAGAGGGGAAGTTCTTGGAATCGAACCTTATACCTCTTTCATATAAAGCGTTGTACCATATAAGCTACACAACCTATTGTTAAAGCCATTTTTTTCGACGGTTCCAGCACGGGCGACTGCTCTAGCTCGCTGGGTGCTAGGTCCGCCCCTAGATCTACAGTTGCATCATAAATTGTGGTGGGCTTTTTGGAATCGAAATGGTGGGCATTTGATTCTTTATATAAACAACTTTTTCAAGAAATGGAAGCCCATCGATCTTTGGTGGTGGTGGTGGAGGAAGAGGAGAGGGAAAGGTGAAATGGCAAAGATTTGGGAAAGAGGAGTAGATAGTGGTTCTTGGGGGTGGGGTGGGGGTGGGGGTGGCGAAGGGAGGGGGAACAAGAGGAGGGTTTTTCCTTTTTTTGAAAAAAAAAAATTAATTTTTACAGGATTGACGAAAACACCATTTCTTAAAATGGACAAAATATTTATTTTTTACATTTTTCATATCAGCTAACAATCAATTGGATAGAAACATCCATTTGGACTTCTGCTACATATTTTTGAAAGATTAGGGATTGTCGTTGGCACAAAATTGAAAGTTAGGGTAAAATCTACAAAAACTCAAAAGGTTAGGAACCGTTGCTGCAATTTTTCCTAAATTATATATGGCTCAATCTTAAAGTATTTGTGGTCGCAACTAATAACGAGATACAAATATCGTTATTATAGATAGACTAACATGTGTTGCATTTCTTACTTATAATGTGAGTAGAAGATTGCAATCTAAAATAGAGTAACATTTAAATGAATGCGTAGAGGTTTTGTTAAAATAACAAAATATTGGAGACCTGCAGGAGATAGTTCACATGGATAACTATTTAAACGTCAGTAGTTAATTTTTATCGTTCAGTAGTGAAATTGGTACTTCGACTTGAGGTTGTCACAGTGTCTTATATGAGGATAATCGTATTTTTGTGATGTTGGATATTACTCTGTCAAGAGTTGCTAATCATTCGTGTATATCAAGAATCATATGAAGATTATGAATAATCAATAGATGATTTGTCACTTTTATATAGTAAGAGATTATATTTACGTTTCATTCGATTAAGTTGATATCAAAGTCCTTGAACAACGTTGGAAAAGAGTTTTGACTATTATTAACTTAAGAATGGGATCAAAGATATGATAGATAATTGAGATTGACACACTCCATATCTTATAATTGATCATATCATATGGACAATTGATTATAGTTTTACAATAAACGAGAACGTCTAATTTTTTTATAGCACGTGACATTTTCCATTGATAGATGTCAATCAGTGAAGACGAATGTGAATTGATCTAGGTGAATTAATGATAAATCAAAAGGGAGTTTTATTTATTTTACTTTGATGAAATCAAAATAATAATTCACGTCATCTGATCGAGAATTTAATGTGTCATACACAAAAGACAAAACTAGAAAAATAATATTATAAATTAATTACATGACAAGTTTTGGACATTTGTAAAATTAATTAAGTGGGTTGTTTATTAATGGGCTTGTGTTATTTTATTGGATTAATTAACTTATGGGCCAAGTTTAATTAATTAGATTAATTAGGGTCAACTTATATTTAGTGGGTTGGTCAAGCCTACTTAAATATCTATAAATAAATAATTAGAGTTTTGAGTTTTTCATTAGTTGTCAAAATAGCAATTGAGATTGCAATTACAACTTTACACATTTCTCAATTTCATAATCTTGCTCGTACAAGAAAGATAAATTATAATCTCTCATTTTATTCTCCTTTATGGATTTTCATTAGAGGTTGAACAATTGGATAGGTAAGGTGTGGAAAGATCGTGATTTTTCGTGATCAAGATTCAAAAAAAAAGTTCGAAGAATTTATCAGAAGTACAATTCTAATAATGATTTCTATCTAATACAAAAACAATCATTGAGGAAAATTGGAATTATTCTTAAATTTTGATATGCCCGTATAAGCAAATTTTCAACAGCAACTTTATGTTTGTTAGAAGTTGTTTTAAATCTTAGTACAATCAATGGTTGATTGTTGATATTTCTAGTTTCCAACTTTTAAGAAAGTGATTTTCATCATCTAACTTTTTTTTCTGAAAAGAAAATAATTTTTTGGCTGAAAAGAGAGTTGGAACAATAGTTAGCTGACAGCTAGCCTTCATCGACCATTGGCAACTTTATCCTAATCTACATATATAAAATTTTGAGAAGATTTTATATGAAAAATATAAAATTAAAGTCCATGGATACACTATTACTAACTTTCTAGAATGATAGTATGTATTAATATGTTTACTCTAAATAATGAAGCAGTCAGTTTAAAAGGTTTCAAACAAGAAATAACTACTTATTCAATATTAGAATCCTAATACATCACTGCTTTAGAAGTAGCAAATATTTTTTGTCTAGATCAAGAAGTTCATTAATGAATTTAGAGTAGTTTCTAATATTGTTGATCTTATATCTCTGTATTGTGATGACAATTGAATCATTCGTACAAAAAAAAAAAAAAAAAAAAAAGGAACTAAGGTCTCATCAACGATCCTAACATATGTTAAAGTGGTATCATCTCATAAGAGATAATATGAAGAAATGACGTAAAGAAATAATGAATATTGCATGATTAATGTAAATAAATTAGTCAGTAACAATACACTAATAACTTGATCTTGTCATTCACTAAGTGTACAAATCATGACAATTGATAAGTATATTATAAGTCCGGTTATGTGCCCATAGAGACTAAGTATATAATTTTTATCCTAAATCTAGCTTCAATCTAAATTAACGAGGTGACCAATTATCAATTCAAGTGTCTATGTTATAATTAGTGTATACTAAATTAATCTACTCTTAAAGACTCTGAGAAAACTTATGGGATTAATTGGTTAGGAATTCAAAATTTTATCCAATCCAACATCATCCAACCTTTTTTCATTTATATTAGCAATCGAATTAACCAATTTTAGCTATTAGTATCACTCAAGCAAAATTAGCCATATTTCACATCCTAAATAAATATATCCTAATTCATGCATATATAAATAAGTTAATTTGTAGGAACTCAATCAAGATTGTATAAACTATAAGGATATCTCTCGGTCCTCTATGAAGACAAGTATCACTTATTCCACAACCTATATAAACATATCTCCTCTCGATCTCAATATTGTCCCTAAATCAAGTAATTTTTGATAAGTTATTGAATATAAATTAAACACACAATAAGCAATTAGAACCTAATCAAAGTTGCATAAAATCTTTAAAATTGAATAAACATTAAACTTAAGCTACATTGTGCATCATAATAACCAATCATTTAGTCACTTATAATTGCGAAATTAAACAACAAAAGGATTAAAAACTCAGTAGGTTCATTACATTAATAAAAGGAAAAAGAATCCAAGCGATTGTTGTACTTCGACACTCAGTTTTCAACAATGGATCTTCAAACTCTTCTCTCTGATTGGAAATATCCCGGCAAATTGATTATTATCAACCTTCAAATCCCAATTTAGAACCATAATTCTTGAGAATTTATGAATGTATCTATGTAGTTTGCCTCAAGAATGTCTCTCAAGCCTCCTTTTGATTGACGGGAAGTTTCCTATTTATAAACCTATATAGTTCAAAAATAGTGTCAGAAGATGATAGGGAACCACAATTTTGATCAATTAGGATGTCTCATATTGCTGAAAATTATACTTTCACTTGTGCGAATTGGTCCATGTTTCCTCTTTCTTGTTCAGATCCTTCGATATTGAAATTGAGGTCATTTGACTTCCAAACGTGAATCCTTGGTCCCCAACTTCTAGAATAATTCCAAATTTAATCATTTTTATCAGTTAATATCATTCCTTTTAATTTATTCTCGTCCAATACTGGTTTTCTCCTAAAATAATCAATAAAACACATTAATCTCAAATGTCACTTTTGATGGTCAAAATAAGTGTAATATTCACATTTATTGTTATATGTCATGGAAGAAAAGTGCGAGGCCTTCGAGATGAAACTTGCTGTGTACCAAAAGAAAATGGCTAAAAATTACGATTCAAAAGATCGTCAGGTTTTTCATGGTCTGGGACTTATTCCTTAAAAAGGTGTTTTTACTTTATAAAGATGCAAGAACCCTGGACCAGATCAATGGTGGAAAAGCCCATACAATGTTTGTGTTGGGACTCTTGTAATGTGGAAAATGCAAGCAGAAAACCACTGAAACACTCTTGTAATGTGGAACATCTCTATAAATACTCTTAGGTCCTATTTGATTGCCATATTTTTCATGAAAAATATCAAATCCGAGGAAAACGAATTCTACTTTGGCCTTTTGATTACAACGTAGAAATGGAAATCGAATTTCAAGGTACAACCACTTTAAGCTGCATTTTCTTTGTTTTCATAGAAAACGAATTCTTATAAGTTTTGTGAGTTTTTATTTTTCATCTAACATGGAATTTGAATTCTTTTTCACCCTTGCCTATAAAATGGACCCTTAGTAAAAAATTTATAGTCCATGGTAATTCGAATTGTGTTCTAGAAGCTGCTACGCTAAAGTATGTCGCTGACCTCGCCTTTTGATTGATGCCTTTCAATCAAAAGTGCAATTGATATTCTTAACATTTGTAAATATATTGTGAAGTTGATGGAATGAAGTGTTTTTCAATATTGATTTCTCTCTTCAAAATTTAATCAAACGAAAGAAAAAATAAAATAAGAATGCAACTATATGGAGGAGTCACGCTCCTCGCAAAGACCTTCTACCATTAACCTTTTTAAATATGACAAAAGCCACCTCGATAAGAGGATTTTGCTTCTAAAAAAAAGGTAGAAGTGGCCACGAACTAGTACGGGGCAAATGACTTAGGCTAAAGCTATGGATCACTATAAATAAAAAAATTATATATATCCTAAACAATATAGAAGAGCCACTTTTTTTCGAACGCGTGTCACAATTGCCTATTGTCAACCATTACAACATCGTTTCAAATTTTTCCCATTTCTTTTCATTTGTCCGTTTTTACTTCTTTCTCCAAACACTCAAATTTTTCTTTTCAAAATTCGACAATCAAACCGTCAAATCGAAGCAAGCCCCCGAAATCTTTGAGCTTTCCTTTCGCTTCTCCTCCAGTCATCTTGGAGATTTGAGTTCTCAAAACCGTAGCAATACAACTGTCGAGAAATCGCAGGAAAAATAGAAGCAATGGAGACGCCAGAAGTAGAACAATAAAGCATTAGAAATCTCAGCCACTAGAGATGACAATGCCACGTTGCCAAGGATGAAGTTTTTTTACTGTACTATATTCATTTGATTTTGTCTATGTGCCCTATTTGGCTCACTATTTTGAAACGCTCCAATTTTAATTTCTTGTTAATTTTACTGATGTGTTTTGCTTTTTTGTGATAATTTAAAATGTAATTCAGAGCAAGCCAGTGTGCAATGGGTGTAGGAGCTTTGTAATGCAGCATTGTACTGCACTGCCCAGGTAAATTTGAATTCGAAATTTTAGATTTTTGAGCTTTTAGTATATTTTTACAGATTGATTTGTGATTTTCAGATTTAGTATTGTGATTTGTAAATTGCTATGAATGAATAATGAAATTAATGATGAGTTTTCAAGGAGTTGTTGGAAATTCTGTGAATTTGAATGGAAATGGATTGTATGGAAACCGTGAGTTTGGGTTGGTTTTGACTTAAAATGTTAAAAAAATAAATCGGTCGTGTCTCCGTGCCTTATGGAGACACCGTGTCTTAGTACGCGCAAGCATTTTTTTAATACATTGAGATACATACTACATATTCTTTTATTAGCCTAAAATTGTCCGAAAGGTTGTGGAGAGAAATGAAATAAGATGGGTAAATTCAAGAGAGGTGTCTACACTTTTTTTCTCTTTCTTTTTTTAATCGAATTAGGTTATAACTGTAAATTTGTTAATTGTAATAAGATGTATGTAAAATAAATTTTCTATATTTCATCACACCAATATAAAAGGGGCAAAACACTTTGTACCACATGTTGCGATTTCAGGTTGATCACCGCCAAGGGCATTGCCCCCGGACCCCCGCGACATGGCTGGTCTGGTCGATCACCGCCAGGGGTGTTGCCTCAAACGCCATGAGATAAATGTTGGCTACGATGAGTTGTAGTTTAACTTGGAATGACGACTATCATGCAGTTAATATATAAGATGTACATTGGTAGGATTTGAAATTGAGCAAGCAATCGAGTTTTATTGGTTTGAACTTTCAAATTCTCCAGATGGGGGGTTATGCTACCTACCAAGTAATAAGCAATTTGCGACATGGTTCACTTAATTGGAAGTGCAATAAATAGTGTCCAAAATTAGGAAGGCAAGTTGAGACTTAAGAAACAAAAAATTAAACCTCGTGCTCTGTAAATTTGAGTGGGCTATATGAATCATCCTTTGCAACTCAGTTCATTTCATTGATATGTCTACTGGAAAAATCCAACTATGTGTATATAAGGATTCAGGTTATATGAAGTTTGGTGTTAACTATTAACCTAATGCTATAATATGCAAGGCCTCTACATGTTTGTACTTCAATAAAATTGATGAAGAAAGAAGAAACAACAATATCTTGGTAGTTTGTTAGTGTATACGTGTTTTTAAATTTGAATTGATTTGTATTGGTTGTTTACGATGAAGAATTTCCCATTTTGTTTCTAACTTTCTTTATGTTTACTTGTGTTTTTTCATTGTAACTTTCAAGTTTTCTAATGAAGAAGTTTTGCTAAATAAGATTTAATTAATGATGTCTCCAAAAATAAAAAATAAAAACAAAATAACTCAACGCTATTACATAGCCAACTATACTACGGTACGTGCCTTGCATGTGTGTCTCACTAGTAATTATAAAAGAACTAGCTACTTCTCAACATGTTCAAGTCAAACTAACGCAAGTTGTGGGGTTACAATTTTTAGGGTTTTTGTTACCTTTTCATTACAAACTAATTAACAGCATTAATAAGTGTATTTTATGCACTTATTTGAGCTTTTATTCTTATTAAAATATATGTAAATTGAGAGAGTATGCCCCAATGTTTTGTAAATTATGTCAGTTGTACGAAAATCTTATCTTGAATACAATTGGTGTGAAAATGACTATTCAGAGCTTAATTGAAGTTGTTTAATCGAATTTTGAGTGATCAATTGGAAGTATTAATGGGACATTCGATAAAAATTCATAAGTTTTGGAAGTTAAATCGACATTTAAAAAGTTTGGAGATTAAATTGCAAAGTTTTAGAACTTTAGTAGGATCAATTATTAATGATTTTGGGATGAAGACGACTTAATTGAAAATATTAGAAAAGGAAGGACTAAAGTTGTATGAAAAAAGAGTCCAATTGAAACGGGAAATTATTTTCTTTTTCTTTGCAAACTCTTTGTGGAAACCAATTTGAACAAGGCTTTGACCTAAATCTTTTCCTATAAATACATGCCTTACTCTAACAATTGAGGAAGGCTTGTAGGGTTCATTATACACATACATTCAAGTGAGGCTTACTAGGATCCGTTATAAATATATTATACAAGTCAAAGGACCTCTTGAGACACAAAATTCATATCAATTACAAGAAAAGAGAGCTCCAAAACGAGAGAAAAATCAAGAAATCAATCAAGAAGCTAGGATTTCAAGGATTTAATAAGAAGAAGGCAGGTTTTTTATGCAAGATCTTCATATTATTTTCGTTTTTCCTTAAACTCAAAGATATACTTTAATTGCTTCTCATTTAATTTTATTTTCTCATAATGTGTAATTAAATAATTAGATAGGATGAAAATTGTAAACTAGTTTTGAATCTTGATTCTAATTAAAAAATCATAATCTTCAATTGATGTTGTGAATTGTTCTTATTTCTCTTATGAATGCTTTCAATTAGTGGGCCACTAATTCATTATTTGTAATTGATAATTTTACTGAGATGAAGATTATTTATTTATACCACGTAGTAAAATACTTGCAGTTTGGATAAAAGGGTATATATACATTTTTTTTTTATGTTTTGTCCCATCTGTTACATGAATTCATTGGTGATTGAATGCTCTCCATAACGCCTGTGAACAATTATATACTTTTTGATCAAAATTTTTAACATTCAATATTAATGTCAAATCAAAAAAACTTTGAAGTACATCAAAAGTTTGATGTAATTGGCAAGTCTGTGAACAAAATGGACTAGATTTATTGTGTTGTAAAAGTTAAGGAGTAAGTTGCAATTGTTATAAATTGACTTGTATTAGGTATAGGGTTTTAGATTGGAAAAGAAGGAAAAACGGCGCCGTAATTTTGCAATACTGTCGCCATGACTTGGCTCGAGTGGTAGAAATAGAAATATTGTTGCTAGCCTAACGTCGGACTTCATTCGAGCGACACACCATCGCTCACTTGTCGCCCAGTTTTCACTCGAGTGACATAATTATTTGGAAAATTTTAATTTGCATTGTTAAGGCTTTTTATCTGGCCCGTTCATTCCTTAACCTACAGTATAAATACCATAATACCATTGAACAATTTTTTCAAGGTTGAACATTGAGAAAACACACTCTCCATATCCTCTTCATCAAATAAGTTTTCAACTTTTATGTTGTGATTTGTTCTTCACGGTGAAAACATCAAATCCATAATATAAGGTTGAACATTGAGAAAAACACATACTCTCCATATTCTCTTCATCACATAAGTTTTCAACCTTCAGTCTGTGATTTGTTATTGGCGGTGAAACCATCAAATCCATAATCCAAATACCAAATTGCTACTTCCTACACATCGTTGAAGTGTTGAAAATCAAGGGAACGTGATTGGAGTTCCAGTTGTTGGAGAACGTAAAGTACTTCATTGATACACAAGAGATAGATGAATTCATAAAGTCGAGAATTAGTGCAGTAGCGCACAGTTCTGGAGGGCTTTGAAAAATGCAACTGGGAGATGGTGAAGGAGTACAGAATCTAAAATAGCTGTGGAAATTGTAATCAAGAGGTCAGAAAGTACTAGTGGTAGTCGAGTCCGGTGGACTATAAGTTTAAAATTCGTTTATAGTGAATTTCTGACAGGCAAAGGCTCGAAGTTTTACCCATTTGAGTTTCTCCTGTTTATTTATTGCTTTTATACAACTGCGATATTTCAACATAGGAAAATAAGATTGTTTGATTAACCATCTAGAGATAATTAATAACGACTTGTTGATAGTTAATTATTAATTCTTAATTCCGCATAATCTCCTATTCATCCCCTCATATAGGTGTAGTTTGGGTCGAACCTCGTTATGTCAATTGGTATCATAGCCACATTTTGATTCCTGACCTTTAAATTAATTTAGATGAGTCAGTCTCTATCTGTGCCTTCTTTTTTTTCGGAAGCAACTATACTTACTGAAAAGTTCGAATGAGAGTATTCTTAAAGCGTTGGTTGAGCATATTTGGATCAGTGTACAAAACGGTTGGACTGCACCTTTATCCACTGTTGCTGGTGTTGTTACACCCATTGATATTTCTCTTTGGACCAAAGATCAAGTTGTTGATTATAACTAGAATAGTAAAGGGATTCATGCTTTATAAGGCTGTGTTGGTAGAAGAGTTTAGGAGAGTGTCGATGTGGAAACTCCTAAAGAAGTTTGAGATATCTTAGAGACCACACATGAAGGTACCAAAACTGTTAAGAACTCCAAACTGCAATTGTTAATCTCTAGGTTTGAAGAAGTTAGAATGAAAGATGATGAATTGTTCGATGAATTCTATATGAGGCTTAATGATATAGTTAACTCGAGTTTCAACCTAGATGAAAAGATCCCAGAGTCTAAAGACTGTTCAAAAAGTCCTTGGATCCCTATCTGAAAGGTTTAGGATCACTGCTATTGAAGAAAATAAGGACTTAGATGAAGTTAAGAGTGAGGAACTCCTAGGATCTCTCCAAACCTATGAACTCACTATTTCTCAACCAAAGAAGGTTAAATCCATATCCAGGAACACCATAGGGATGAAGAGAGTGAGTCTACTGACACTGAGACCCTTAGGGAAGATGAAATAACTTATTTTATGAAAAAATTCCAAAAGGTGGTGAAGAATAGAAGAAAACCTCACGATAGGAAAAATGATGTCTCTAGTAAATTCTTGAAAGATAAGTATGAGAAGAATAACTATAGGACTTCTAGTAAGATAACCCTGTTTGTTAGGTATCATGAGTGTCAGGATTTTGGTCACAATAGGAATGAATGCCCTAACTTGAAGAAGAATTTGAATAAAGGAAAGGGTAAGGCATTAGTAGTGACCCTGAGTGATGATGAATCAGATTCGAGTGTTCAAAGTGATACCTCTGGTGGTGAGGATGAACAAAGTTTTATGGCTTTCACACGTCTATAGCTAAGATTGAATCTGATAAAGAAACTGAAAAGGTTGAGAATGAAGAACGTAGTGAAGATTCTGAGAATGAGACCAATATTCATGAGTCTTATTGAGAGTTATTTGAGGAGAGTGTTAAAATCAAGAACGTAAATAAAGTCATACTAAAAAAGGTTAATAAACTTGAAAGAGAGAGATAGAAACTCATAAGCGACCTTTAGAACTCTACCAAAAATCTGAGTGAGTTGAAGGTTGTTAATGAGAACTTAGAAGCCAAAATTACATCATTAACAAGTGATCTTGAAAAAACTAATATTCAACTTCATTCTTTCATGAGTGGTACTCAGAAACTAGATAATCTATTAGAGATGAACAAGCCTGTTGGAAATAGGCATGGTCTAGGATACGTTCAAAATGGTAATATTATTGCTAGTACTTCTAAGACCACGTTTGTCCCCGTCGCAACAAGATTAGGAATAATGCTAATCCTTAACCTAAGGGTAAAAATATCTTAGGATTGAGGCCTACTAGACAACATATGATCAATCGTCCTATAAATCACAACAACCTCTGAGTATGTTTGAATCAAAGTTTATTCTCATCTATCACCATTGTGGCGCACTGGGACACACAAGACCGAGGTGTCATAAGTTCATGATTAGAAGTAAAAGATAGGATATCTCGAGTAAGGTTAACTTCCTCGCCAATCAGGTTAGCCACTTAACTGAGATACGATCCAGTTAGCTAGAATCACTTCTACTACTAAGAAGGTTTGGGCTAAGAAAATTGATCTTCCGAGGTCTAATGATCAGTTGAATTTTTATGTTGCCCACGTTGCACTTAAAGCTCAAAATAACTATATACGGTATCTTGATAGTGCATGTTCCAGACATATGTGTGGTAGTAAAGCTTTGTTTTACACTCTCACTGATTGGAATGGTGGTATGGTTACTTTTGGGAGAGAGGCTACTACACCTATTCTAGATAAATGCTCCGTTAATATATCTGGACTACCTGCCATCTCAGATGTGCTTTATGTGAAAAATTAAAGTCAAATTCGTTAATCATTAGTCAAATATGTGATGCCGATTTTGAGGTTACTTTTTTCCAAAAAAGGTGTACTATGTGTGATTTTATTGGTAACGTTGTTCTTGAAGGTGTAAGAACTTCTGACAATTGTTATGGAGTCCTTCCTAATTCAAAATATGTGTATAGCAGTATCAAGATTAATGTGATGAAATAGTGACATCAACGCCTTGGTCATATGAATTATACGAGCTTTTCTAAACTTGTTAAGAACGAACTTGTTAATGGTTTACCTAAACTTGAAAATAATGATTCCACTTTGTGTGGACCGTGTTAACAAGGTAAACAGATTAGAGTAAATCATAAACAATCTTCTAAAATTTTAACAAACAAGCCGCTAGAATTACTTCATATGGACTTAATGGGATCATCTAGGACAGATAAGCTTGGTGGTAAATCAAGATATTTTGGTTGCGGTAGATGATTTCTCTCGATACACATGGATTGAGCTGTTAAGAGAAAAATCTGAGGTATTTATTCTTGTCATATCTTTGTACAAAAGACTTAGAAATGAGAAAGATTTCATAATAACTAGAATTGGGAGTGATCATGGAAAAGAGTTTGAGAACTCAAGTTTTGAGAACTTCTGCCTCGAGGAAGGAATCTAGCAAAAGTTCTCATCGTCGATCACTCTACAACAAAATAGAGTTGTTGAAAGGAAAAATTGTGTGCTTCAAAAAATGGCTAGAGTCATGCTTCATGGTAAGNGGTAAGGGACTTGCTATGCATTTCTAGGGTGAAGCCATCAACACTGTGTGTCACATAGTGAACATAGTTTACCTTAGACTTAAAACTGATAAAACACCGTATGAGATCTGGAATGGTAAAAGACTTACTGTTAAGTACTTTTGTGTGTTTGACAGTAAGTGCTATATTCTTAGAGATATGGAGAATTTGGGCAAGTTTGATTCCAATAGTGATGAAGGAATTTTCCTAGGATACTCCAAAAATAGTCAAGCCTATCAAATATATAATTTTTGTACGTGTTGTGATAGAGTCTATCAGTGTAATGGTAGATGATGCTTGTAGTGAGGGGGAGTTTGGAGGACATTGGGAAGAGTTAGATCACTTGAGTGTAGATCCCGTCACGATTACTGAAACTAAAGAAAGTTCAATTCCCTATCCCTTACACACTTCTAATGGTTTCGGTACATCCAATGAGGAGTCCTCGCCTAATGATAGACCTAACCCTCCAAAGGAACCTTCGTCTAGAGTTAAGTCTAATCATTATACGGTAAATATTATTGGTGATTTAGATGAAGGGATAAGACTTTGTAAGTGAGTTTTAAACAACATGACATTTGCTAGTTATGTGTCTCAGATTGAGCCTAAGGAAGTTAAAGATGCACTTAGTGATGAATGTTGGATAAATGCGATGCATGAGGAACAAAATCAGTTTGTTAGAAATAATGTATGTCATTTAGTTCCGAGGCATGATAATACCAATGTAATAGTTACAAAATGGATATTTAAGAATAAAACCGATGATCAAGACTTCATAACAAGAAACAAGTCTAGGTTAGTTGCCCAAGAATATACTCATGTTGAAGGAGTTGACTTTGATGAAACATTTGTCGTGGTAGCTCGACTTGAATCCATTAGAATCCCTTTGGTTGTTGCCTGCACTTTAGGATTCAAATTATATCAAATGGATGTCAAGAGTGCTTTCTTGAATGGAGTACTTTAGGAAGAAACATATGTTGAACAACCTAAAGGATTTATTGATCCTAGATTCTCGCATTATGTTTATAAATTGAACAAAGCCTTATATGGTCTTAAACAAGCTCCTAGAGCTTGGTATGATAGACTAACTACATATCTTGTGGAGCATGGTTTTTCTAGAGGTGGTGCATATAGAGCTTTGTTCATTAGACATACTAAGGAAACCATTACAATAGCTCAAATTTATGTCGATGACATTATTTTTGGTTCTCTTATAGATTCTCTTGCTCATGAATTTGTTGAATATATGAAGCAAGAATTTGAGATGAGTATGGTTGGAGAATTAAATTATTTTCTTCTCCAAGTTAAACAAACTGACGATGAGCTGTTTATATCTCAATCAAAATACGATAAAGACCTTGTAAAACATTTTGGACTAGACAACAAGAAACACACTAAAACCTCCATAAGTATTAGTGTCAAGTTAGGTCATGATCCTATATGTAAGAGTATTGATCAGATACTATATAGGAGTATGATAGGTAGTTTACTTTATCACACTGTAAGTAGACCTGACATAGCCTTTAGTGTTGGGGTGTGTTCGCGCTTTTAGGCTGATCCTAAGGAATCTCATTTACGTGTCGTACGACGTATAATTAGAGATATCAATTGAACCTTAGATTATGGAATCATGTACTATTGGGACTCTAATCTTGACCTTGCTGGCTATTCCGATGCCAATTAGGCTGGAGATGCTGATGATAGAAAAAGTACTTCTGAAGGATGTTTTTATGTTGGGTATAATCTTGTAGCTTGGATGAGTAAGAAACAAAGTTCTATCTCATTATCTACGTCAGATGTCGAATATATAGCTGTATGAAATTGCTGCACTCAATTGTTTTGGATGAAGCAGATGTTGAGTAACTATAGAATTGACCAAGGAATTATGACTGTGTTTTGCGATAACACTTGTGCCATCAATATTTTCAAAAATCCAACACTCTCGAACCAAACATATTGATATACGACATCATATTTGTTTATTGATTTTTTAGGTAGAAAACTCGTGCATTTGTTATGTATTTATTTTTACTTTTTTGTTTTTGCGGTTGCTTTGTGTGCTTGGTGCATTCATGCTTTAAAATAAAAAAAATTGTGAACATTTGAAAATAAAAAAGCGGGAAAGTGTTATTTTACATCATAATATACAATAAACTTTATTTATGTGTTGTGATCATGTGTCGGTTTAAACGATGAGCTGTAACATAGTTTTCATTATGGACTCAGGTTATTTATGGAGTACTTAATATAGATGTCTTCATGTATCATCTGTACTGCACACACTATGATATTGCTAGTGGGGCTTTACCGCGTGTGTGAGATTCGGGATAACAATCACTTGTTAGTAAGATGACTTCGAATATGAATTGACCTTATTTATTAGATCTAAGTTCAATTTATCCCCGGTAGTAAAAAGCTCAATATCTTATATTTTTTTTCGAAACCTATTTGACTCAAGCAACTAAACCTATAGGGTTTTTCATAACCTAGTGCCTATGGTCAGCTAACTAGGGTTAATCGACCTAAAACTCGTTATAGGGGTTATTTTAGTCGCTTAATGAAGAAGAGTCGACACTTAAGATGAGAAAAATAATAACGAGCTTAAGAAATATTGACAAATATGAAAAAAAAAATTATGCTCAAATTCAGGGGGAGCAAAGAAAATTTCCATACAAAATGAACTTTTTTGTATATGTTCTAATGTGCTGTAAATGATTTGACTTTCATAAGTAGATGAATATATTTATTGGCAGTAGTGTTTAGTGTGCCATTTCTCACAAAATTAAAGTTTGGAGTCCTACTTCCAAAAGATTAGTTACACTTTACATATATGGGTCACTTACATAATTTACTCCATGTTAACTTAGGTTACATATGTGGAAAGGGTTACTTTCCATTGCTTATACTTATGCATGCTATAACTGTATTTTTGGGTTACTGTATGTTAATTCTCCGTTCCTTGTCATTTGTGATGAAAATCGGGAGTAGTAAACTTAGCACTTAAAAGTTTTGATTAACATTGAATGTTAAAAGTTTTGATTCAGTAGTATATAATTTTTGTTTCAACTATATTAAATTTTGATGTTTAGCGATGTCAATGCTTCTTTTGGTATGTTGGTTTATATTGATATTGCATCTTAATTTAGCTGGTATGATTTAATGCATTTTAATTTTTAGCTGGTATGACTAATGATTTACTGTTTGAATTATGTTTATTCATATTACTGTTTCACATACTTTTACACTGGTATTGAGTTGTTTGTTTTAGGAAACAAGTTTACAAAGAAAAAGCACAGTTCAGTCAAGGTAGTTGATTTGATAGTAGTAGGTATTTTGAGTCTATTTTGTTTTACTACCTTGACTTTAGATTTGTAGTTTTGTTACATAATGTCAAAGGGGGAGCTTGTTAGGTTTTTGATGTAATGACAAGTCTGTGAACAGATGGGACTAGATTTATTGTGATGTAAAAGTCAAGGAGTAAGTTGCAATTGTTATAAATTGAGTTGTATTAGGTCTAAGGTTTGAGATTGGGAAAGAAGGAAAAACAACGCCGCGATTTTGCTAGACTGTCGCCATGACTTGGCTCGAGCGGCAGAAACACAAATATTGTTGTTAGCCTAACGTCATGACTTCGCACGAGCGACAGGGATATTCGAAAATTTTTAATTTGCCTTGTTAAGGCTTTTTATCCGATCATTCATTCCTTAACCTGCAGTATAAATACCATAATGCCTCTGAACGATTTTTTCAGTGTTGAATATTGATAAACACATATTCTCCATACCCTCTTCATCAAATAAGCTTTCAACCTTCATGTTGTGATTTGTTATTGGCGGTGAAAACATCAAATCATCATCCAAATACCAAATTGTTGTTTCCTACACATCTGTCAGAGTGCTGAAGATCAAGGGAATGTGATTGGAGTTCCAGTTGTTAGAGAATGTAGAATTCTTCATTGATCCATAGGAGATATACGAATTCATAAAGTTAGGAGTTGATGTAGGAGCGTACAATTTCGGAGGGCTTTGAAAATTACAACTGAGAGTTGGTGCAGAAGCACGCAATCCAGGAAAGCTACGGGGATTGTAGTCAGGATGTCAGAAAATACTAGTAATAGGTGTCTCACTTGATCACCGATATACTCCATATGAAAAAGTGGTATGAAGTGTCTATATTATTATAGAAAATTGCACGTATCTTATTGTGTATTTTTAAATACCCACTCTTATAATAATTTACATGTTAGTTCAAGTCGATTATAATTGTAGCAAGATAGTGATGTGGGCTGTCAGAGGATGTAAAGAACAAAAGCATTAAGTTTTCTATCTTTTAGATGATTAATTACTTTCATTTACGTTTAAGGACATGTTTATCTAATAGCTAGTTGATTTTGTTTAATTCGAAAGATACAACTTTCATGTTTTGGATTAAATTATGGACACTATTTATTTATTTTTTATAGAGAAATAAAAATTTTATCGTTTCCAAATTTAACATGAAGAAAATTGATATTTAATTTTTAGTAACACTTTAGGTTTGTGAAAATCACGATGTTATAGTTTGATATTAGAGGACATGTCTACATATCTGTACACTTTTTTTTTAAAAGAGTTATTTGTTTCAAATAAATGAGTTAAATAGGAATTGACCAACTAGAAAAGAATTATATTTGAAGGACTCTCTAGTTTCTACTTATTGTTTGAATTTTCTTGATTTGCTTATTTGCAAGATTAAAAGGCTTTGTCCAAAAGACCTAAACCATCTAAAGAGAGCTTGGGATTTAAGCAATCCTCTTGTGACCCCCTCCTCACCTAGAAGCCTAGCACACCTACAATGTGGCTGAATTGCTATCAAGAACTATATAAATTATGAAGTGAGATAGGAGCGAATATTTGTTGAGTATTGTAATGATTTCCTATTTAAGTGGGAGCAAGCAAGATATTTAGGATATTATGAGCGGACAATCCTCTCAATATACCCATCTTATAAAATTTATGCGGCTTCAATGGAGAGACGTGGCTTATTTTGTAAGGGATATGGATTGTGGACTATATTTGTGTGAAGATTGGTACATGATTAATTTTAAGGGATGTTGTGAGGATATCATGATCGTATGGAACCACAGACAACAAGAACTTGTGCTAGAGCCTGAGCTTGTACATGAGCCTGAGCTTAGGCTCATAAAAACTGGAGAAGGAGCTTAAATCAGAGCCCGAGTAGGACCCCGAGCATGAATTCAAGCCACAAGCCTTCATTGATTTGGTTGTGGATTTTGTGCCCGAGTCATGCATTGCTTCTAATGATGAGACTCCACCAAAAGAAGATTCATAAGATTTATAGAAACTAGAAATAGATGTGATTTCCCTTGTTTGGGATTTCTTTGTTTTTTATTTTCAGAAAATAAAATGTTGTGTGTAAAGACTTACTTTAAATAATTTTTTTTCACAATTAAAGTTCTACATTATTGAGATTGTTTTGTGTTGTCCAATATTTCTAAGATGAAATCTTATTTGTGTTAAGCAAACGTTGAGACGACAATTACATCAAGATACGATCATCAGAGATTCATTAAGAACTGTAGATGACTTGGGTAGACAACAAGCACACGTTGATCCTCAGAATTCATCGACAAATGCTAACAATAACTGCTCAATTGTTTAACATTTTCGTCGTTACAAGCCTCCATCCTTCGATAGCAAGGAATACCCATTAGCAGATGAATAATGGATGAGAGTAATGGAGCGAAACTTCAAACATCTCTCAAATACTGATGTCTCAAAAAGTATTATGTACAAAGTTCAACAAAGAGAAAGGAGATGGATAGAATAAGAAAATTAACATTCTTTCAAGTTTTGGACAATCTGTTTCGTCCTACCCATAGTGCAAAAAGAACATAGGGGTAAATGTTTATTTGTGAGTAATGTGTGCTATTGATGGGGAAAGGCAAGTCATATTAGAAAAATTACAATGATGCCCTTTTGAAGAAAGATGCAAAGATAATGCCATAGTTTTTGCTTTAACTAAGGATTAGGCAACAGAGGATCCGAATGTTGGTAATTTCGAGGATGAAATTCCTTTTAAGGGATGAGAGATTGTAAAGTCCTAAAAAAATTTAGAATATAATTATTTTGCTCTAGATGTTTTTTTTTAATTATGAAAAGTTAAAGGACTAAAGGGAAATATGTATTAATACTTTTTTTTTCTTGGGCCAACTAATTAGATTTTGATAGAGCGGGTTTTCGTATATCAATTGGGTTCGTTGGGTAGTTCATATTAAATGACACATCACGGACTCGAGAAAAAGTTAAAGAAGCTATCTTTAATTGGTAATTTTTTTAAAGTTGGTTTACGACTTCAGTTTTATGATAGCCATGATTTCACGTATAGAATATATAAAAGTCCTATTTTGGTTGTGATAAGTGTTATTCTAACCCTATTTTGATTATGACCAATGTTAATGGTTAATTATAATCCTATTTTGATATATTTCAAACTCCACAGCGGTCGACAGCCCTCAACTTCAGCTTCACATACCACCAAACATCACCCAAATCCAATAACTACAGCGGCCGGAATCTGCTTGCAAAATTTACTGCCCCCTAAACTAAAATCGTCGGAAACTATAATTTCGGCACCCATGGTCGGAACCCACCTCCAGCCACTTGCCCATCACCAAGTGACCACACCCATGCTAACAATTTATTACAAACAACAGCAAATAACACTATTTGTAAGATAGAAAACTCGCTAGTCGCGAGCATCGAGAAACAGGCAGCAAAGAATTCAAATTTCGATGACGACAGGGACACCCACGGTCGCAGACCATCTAGGCTAGGTCCCCCTACCCTGGTGCACCTAGCCCAGGTATGGGTCTTGGCCAATTTCATCCTGGAGTTGCTGAATTTGTTGGAAACTTCAGGCAGTCTGCGAAAAATTCAGTTCTGCTACTTTTGATGAATCTATGCTAGTGCAATTGGTTAATTCTATGAAGGATACATCTGTAGCATCATGGGTAACCAATCAATTAACCCAATTAATAATTAAAACTCCAGATTGAATTTGCCAAGTGAAGTTGAGCGTGAAGGGGTTCAGTGTGATCTAATTGATGATGGTTTTGTGTGTAGTGACGCAAACTCTAACATCCCAACCTCAATTGAAGATCATGGGTCAATTGCCAATTGAAAGATTGAATGATCAATCGAGCCCCAATTTTGCTTCATCCCCCAAGCCTAGTGAACCCCCTACAATGCATAAGTCTTGCACTTTGGTTTCTATAATTGCTAATGCACCACCTACTATGACATCTCCTCATACCAATATTATTTCGATGCCCAATGGGTTGAGGAAGCTCACGTCCAATTTTGAGGCCCCTCCACGTGTTTCCCTTGAAACTGAACATAATACATCCAAACCTACTATCAGGCCTCAATCTCATACTCCACAGACTCGAAATGTGCCCCCAGCTGTCTCAAACACCCCGAGCTCTTCCAAACTACCTATTCACTCTTCGGGTTACTGGAGTTAACTAGGCTCCCAGGTCTTATGTTGCTGCTCTCAATTATAAACTTTTGATTACATAGGCTAAAATAAGTCAGAAAAAATCGTTTGCCCAAGTCCCACGTGCTCCTGAGGACTCCAGAGATCATATAGTGGTCTTTAAAGAACCATACATCCACCATGGGGAGCCTGCAATATTTTT
>CAIGRS010295692.1:0-10781 GCA_903798395.1 Fraxinus floribunda
TTTGATTACTTGAGAATTATTTATATTTTATATTTTTTTAATTATATATTTTTGAAAAATTTATTTCTCATATTATTTTTTAATTTTAAAAACAAATTCACAAAAAAAACACTTCTCATGAAATCATTTCTCAAAAATCTTTGTCAAAACAAACCCTCAATTGAAGAAATGATGTTAAAGCTTGACCTAATGGACAGTAAAATGTAAAGAATAAAACTTTATAATACCGATGTAAGTGATTGTCTAAATCAAAATGTATGTTAATTTTATTGGATAATAAAACCATCTTTCTTACTTTTATTTGACTGAAACAAATAATGTTACAAGCGTTGCTCAAATTAGGAGTAACAATGGATAGAGCTAACCTGAGCTCGACTCATCCCCATGGAAAAATTGACCTTGGCTCGTGCCTATAATAAGGTTCGGTTCAGATTGACCTCTTTGTCCACATGTCCACGAGCCGACTAGTCGCTCTTTTATTTTTAAAATTGAGCAAAAAATAAGTTGGCCCACAAGCTCAATATGAGCCAACCTGTGATAAAAAATTTGGTGCCTGACTGGACGCACTTAAAATCATAATTTGGACAGTTGATAATTAAAGTTTGAACGTTACTTTTCACAAAAATCATACTTTTTGTAGAATATCTTACACATCAGCCGTAATTTTGGACAAATTTATGGCAGAATGATCATTTTACCCATGCTCTTTAATTCATGTTTGCATGATAGAAACCATTTTTAGGTAATTCATTTTTAAACAGTCAAATTTTGTTGCTACACTGGAACCCATTTTGTAGGCAGCAAGGGTCAATTAATTGCTCAAATTGGGAAAGGAGTTGTGCCAGACAGGCCCTTAAGTTCTACTCACACGTCACTTGTCTCAATGTTAACTCGAACGATTCATGGACTGAAACTGGATGAGCCCCGCAAACGACTCACTAGTTCGAGACTAGTAGCTCAAAAGAAAATGTTCAAAGGAGGCTTGATTTGTGGCAATAAAATAAATACCTACTTTGGAAATAGGGACACGTAATTGATAGTTGAATTAGGTTACGTGTAATTGTTGTTTACGTTCTCCTAGATGTTCTCCCGTATGTATCAAAATTTAGACAATGATGTAATAGGGTGTTGTATAAATCAATGACTTTGATGGAAGTCATGCAGAAGAGTATTAAACTTAGCCCTTGTTTGAGCCCAATTTTTATGTTAAAATGAGTTCTGTAATAGTGATTTTTTGGAGACAATTTGGTTTCTTCGAACTTGGTTGGTCACTTTTTTTTTTTGGGTGCCTTTGTCGTATAAAAAACTGCCAACGGTAGTTGTAAACATTTTGGCAATGCTTTAATTTGTACATGTAGCACTGTAATTTTGAAGAATATGTGGTTAAAAAATAAGGAAAAAATTTTGGTTTACGAATAAATTATTTTATTGATAGAATATGTGATTGAAAATGAATATGAGAAAAAAAAATGAGTTATTGAATAATGGAGCTCAAACAAGATTTTAATGTAAAGGAAAGTGCACATTAACCTGATTGTTGATAGTTAATCTATAAAGGACCTAGCTTTTTGTCCCGACTCAATGATCAGGACAAAAAACAGGGGCGCCGACTGGAGAGGATAATGGCTACCACCATCTGTTTTTTTTAATGCTAATAATGGTGCAATCTCGATGGAGCTATTAAAATTTGGAAAATTGCATTTTGGTGCTCAGTATATTACCTGATTAGTAAATTGACTCCTAAACTTCAAAAGAGCAAATAGATCTGTAATTACACAAACACACCTCAACAAAGAACAATCCAAGTCTACCCCACATAGATTTGAACGCTTTCTATTGTTGAAAATCAATTGTGCAACTATAATAAAAAGTTGATGATCAACTCGATCCTTTTTAAAACTTAAGGATTCGTTTGCCACTGATGCAATAAGTCTAACTCAGACCAATCGAAAATAAGTACATTTGTCGAAATTAATTTAATAGGTTGTTTTTCACGAAATGGTTAGCATCACCACAATTGTGTAATATAAACTATTGAAACTTCAGTAGTAAAATGTAAATTTCGCCATCAGAAGAAAAGGAACTTCGTGTTATAAAATTACTGCTGTCATTCAGTTCAATAAATATTTTTCTTACAGTCATTTCTCAGACACATCACACTTTAAGCAATGCACAAAATCAGCATCAATTGCAACTTTCATCCATTTGTCACCATATGAAGAGTTTTAATCACAAAAAAAGCCATCACTAAAATTAATGACCTTCTTTCATAGATACAGATGCAACTGTATCAGTCTGTTATACTCGACTGGAGTAGTTGAATGAATATCCGTCAAGGAAACTTGTTCTGATAGCAACAACGAATCTGGAATCCCATCGGAACCTACATTGGGAGGACCCCATGTAGTCTCTTTCCCTTTCACGCACTTTTTCATCCTCACAAGAGAAGAAAATAAACTGTGTGAATCTATGTATGTGAAGTTATATATGTTACCAGGACGAGACTCCAGGCTAGAGCTGTCTGTCTACATAGCGGCCCTCTTATTTCAACTTGAATCATTCTATTCATTTCATATTTTCACCTATTCATGTTTTTTCTTTTTCCATTACTGTATAAAGTATGCTTGGACTGCCTCAACTACTGGTGCCTGGCACATTGGACACTTTCCAGTGCTTTCGACCAATCTATGTGCACATTTTGAACAGGTGCACATGTGCCCACACCTGTATTAATAAAATACAGACATAATGAGATCCGCTGTTAAATTATATGAGAAACAAATATCATTTACGGTGCATTGCCATAGAGGTTTCTTTCACTAGGTAACACTGAACTTGGTAAAAGTGCATAGAATCAGACAAGATATTAGAACCATTTCATAGCACAAAATATACACATGTACAGATCTACGTCATTATATATAGTGAAACAAATTATAAAAAATTTGTAATTCGCTACCTGTACAGCAAGGAATCTATGTGGCCATCTTGACATAGACAACATATTCCTTTCTTTACATGATTCCACTGAGATTCATCCTTAGGCACAGTGCCTTCAAGCTTATCTGAATTCATAATGACGTTGGAACTGATCAGTTCATAATAGAGAGAGAAATCAGTTCATAATAGAAGAGAAATAAGCCAAATATATGAAATAGGAAGACGATATGTGGTGGTGGTAGGAAAATAAGATGAAGAGACACTTTTTGCTATAGGAAAAAGTAGTGCACAGAGAAAAGGTTAATATTAATATAAAAGAGAGAGAGATATTAAGACAGAATTACTAATGTTAACAACCCCCAGCACGAAATCTAACCTGTTGAGAAAATTGAACGATTTAAGGCAGCGGAAACCTCTTGACGCAAAGCTCGCTGTAATTCTATTTGCATGTCCATGCATGCCTCCAGCATCCTCTGCATATTATCCATCCTCTGCTGAAGCCTAGCCATATCAATTCTCAACTCATTGATGACCTCCCAATCCTGGAATGTTCAACAGAAATATGTGCTTATAAGTTGTTTGCAAGCAGGGGGAAAGCTCTAAAAACTAAATTAACCAAACTAGGTACATTAGCTTATTGAAGTTTTATCACCTATAATATCAATTAACAAAACAGAATAAGTAATAAAAAAAATTAAAAAATCCATGCCAAGCTAAGAGAGCAGAAGTGGCTGACAGGGCATCCAAAGGGTAAGATGATCAAATAACCCAAAAATGTACATCCATTAGATATGAAAACTATGAATTTGAAGTGCTCCGGAGAATTCATTAATTGGTACCCAAAAAGGATACGTCTTAGCATCATAATTTCCCATCTCTCCACTTAATGGAATCAAGTAATTTGACTAACCTAATCCAATATTTTACTCTATATGGATATTATCCAATCTCAATTAAGACCCTGTTTGACAACCATTAAATAGAAAAAACCATGTTTCAAATAGTGAATTTTAAGAGAATGTGGTTAAAAAGTAGGGAAACGTTTTAGGTTTGCCCGCAAAATATTTTATTGTATGAATGTGTGGTTAAAAATGAGTACGTAGAAAAAAGAGTTTGAAAATAATGGTTGTCAAATAGGGGACTAAATAAGCTAAACAAGTTCACCAATGGCGGAGCTTACAATTCCCAAGCGCTGTTCAGAGTTGTTGCACGGCCAGTTTGCATCCTGCAACTCCTCATCTAAAGGTGGCTGTAAAGCATTGCCAAGTGGTAAAGAGAAGATAAATGGATTTCTTTCTGTGCCATCTTGAGCCGAATCTTGATCACCATTTATCTGTTCTTCGACTTGTTCTGTGGAGGCAAGAGAAGAAGATGCATTGTCCTCCCAATCATTAGAAGCATGACCTTGCCTTTCCACGTGTGATTGTAGAATCTGGTTTAGACTTTCACGGAAACCACTTCGAAGAAGACTGGAAACACGTCTCCTGCAGCACAAAAGAGATGTTCAGAGCAAAAATCAATAGTTTACGTAAAATTCATTGATTAACAGTAAATGCTCGAGTCAATAAAATCATTACCGGCTGAAAAGTTCCCTAAGTTCCATGCTGTAAAGATTATCATCATCTGAGAAGTAAACTCCTTCAAATCTTTCAATGGTTACACTGTCCTCTCCAGAAGGCACATCTAACCAACTATCAATAGCCTCTTGCAAGTCATGACCTTGCCATTCTTCATGTGATTCTTGCATCTGACCATGTTCAGCACCATCATTACCAGATGTTTCTTGAATCCATTGATTAGCAGAGTTTCGCTGCCAATCTCTACCATCCATCCATTCACTAAACGGAACACCAGTTAATTGTTGCCAGCTACTTTCTTCATTCTCAATTACTGACTCTCGCAACTCTTCCACTTGAGCTGAAGAATCTTGCCTATCAAATTCTTCATATGCATTTCGTTCCACGTTATCAGAATAACCAGCTACCTCTCGGTCATAATTTACCTGAGTTCTATATTCATAATTTTCAGTAAAACCTTCAAGGTGTTCACTGCCATCGATATCCACATTTTCTAATGATCGGTCATTGGCATTATTCTCTGTGATGGTTCCAGTGTCATTGTCCTCTATAGCATGTCTATTACCAACCTGTTCAACCTCTATCGACGCTTCTTGCAAAATTTCTTCATTGTCCAAAAGTAGCTCCTCTACTTCAGAAGCACCTTCTATAACAAACTCCTGTTGAATGATGTTTTCATCTGTTCCCCTTTCTGAGTCTCCTGCTGGATGAACCACAGTGGTCTCCCATGCCCCACAAGTAGACCATGATTGACTATAGATAACCTCTTGTTCATCTCTATGTTCATTATAGCTGTTTATTAAAATCTGAGAAGAATTGTCCAATCTGGAGAGGAATCCTTCCCTGTATCACAAAATTATGATATTAACAGATAAAAATAAAAATAAAAATAAAAAACTCTGGAGAAAAAAAGAGTAAAAAAGACTTGACACGACCTTAAATATTTTGAAATTCAATTTGGAGTCTTAGACAGCAAAATTGAAAAGAAAATCGAGATATGAGATCTAGTACAAAGAAAAACAATGATAAATAATTTTCTACAAGATTATTATGTGAATAGTCCATAACTCGGGACTTGTTGCAATCAATAAAAATATTGGATGGCATCAAGACGTGAACTCAGGATCTTTGCCTGCCTTGTTACCATGTCGAACAATTAGATCTAATAGCTTGAGCTTTTAAAATAAGTGCCATGTGTATATCATTAAACATTGAATTCAACATCTCATGTCTTAGAGCTACATAATTTTGTATTTACCGATTCAAACAAGTATACAAGCATAAAACTATAGAGATAATTGATGTTATGAAATCAAAAATTATGATGGTTATCATGTAGATTCAATAAAAACAGGGTAGATATAGAAGGAAGAAATTGAGGAGCATCACAAAAGAAGGCCGACCAACAGGAAAACCACCAAGTTCAAATAAGTAAATGGATATCTTTTTTTCTCGGCATCTTGGAATCATTAAATATCTACAACATATCGCTAGAATCTACCTGAGGTCAGATACTGCATGTCTTTGACTCAGCATACCCAACTCAGTTGCAGCTATTGAACATGGTCTCTCGTCTGAGATTGATCTTTCATTTCGAAGGAACCTACCTCGAAGTAATGCCTGCAAGAGACATACGAGATTAATAAGGGTGATTTTTTTTTTTTTTTAGATTTCACAATCACTGAATCCCTAAGATTATGTGGTATGTGGAGATCCATATAGAAGCTTATATGGAAATACAATTAAGCATGCTTAGGAAGTGTTAATAAACGGTTTAAATCATAAAATAACTAGAAATGAGTGGTGAATAAGTGGGTAACACTAGTTGTTCCCTTGAAATGTGTGGATAAAAAATGACACTTGATAAACATGAACCAAACATAGGCAGATAATTATGTTATAAGAAACATCAATGACATGGAAAAATTGTAAATTGGCTTCATAGACACTGCCGTTGAGCCTACAAGCACTTGACCAAGAAGAGTTACGTTACTGGAAAATAATAATTTATGTAACTATGACATCTACAAGAGGAAAATACCAAGGATAACCAGTCACCTGAATGCGATTGCGATGAGCAAAGTCTGATACTGGCCTCGTCTCGGACAAACCCTGAAGTTCTATTCTCCTTTCCCTTTGGGCCCTAAGAAGAAGATCAAGAAGAGTCTGTCTGCCACATAATCTCCGAATAGGCCTCCGTGCACCAACCTCGGAGTGATTGACTGTCAAGCCGTCACGCACCTGCTCAAATTGAGAACCGACTTCAGCAACTCCATCTCTATGTGAGCCAGAACTGCTTCCTTGTTGGGTGTTCTTCTGGACCCATTCTCTTATGACTCTCACCCTTTCGCATTCATTCTCCGCAAGCCATTGTGGCCCTGATTGCTTGTTCATATGCGAACCAGTAGTGGAATGACTTTTAGCACCACTGTTCATCCATTCGCGAAAAATTTGTCTAACTCGTTCTCTTTCAAATTCTCCCAAATCAGTAGATTGCTCAGAAATATTGCTGTTACCATCCTCATGGTCATTCTCTAACCTCGTTCGGTCTTGATTCTCAATTTCTCTGGCATCATCAGAGCAATCATCCCCATTATCACTCCCTTGTCCATCTGAAGTGATTGTACTTGAGTTGTCAGAATCTGAAACATCACTTCTCAGTGGCCTTGATCTAGGAGAATGACCCACTACATGCTCACCCTCAATCTCCCGCCACATTTGCAAAAGAGAGGATGCCCGAGTGCTAGGCTGGTCTGGTTCTTCACCACACGTCCTCGACGCAGGAGACTGAGACTCCCCAAAGAAAGGAGGACAATAAGCTAATACATTATGCAAACCCGTAACAGCCAATTCTATCGAACTCATCACAGTAGGACAGAGTTCGATTCTCAGCCTTGATAGTCAACTCCAAGACTAATAAACCACACACATATGATTGTAATGCATCAATTGATGCTTTTAATTTGCAGAAACTTATTTCAGATTGCTGAAGCCGCAGATTAGATCTGCACTCCACTGGTACACCAAAGTGAATAAATACATATTGTAGAACTCTGCAAAATATGATCAAAAGGTCAAGAAATACATTGCTGGATTGTAAAATTACAAGGTTTATCCATCACTAACAACAAGCAATCTAAAGATATAAAGTTTGGCATTTTATAAAAGAAAAAGGCAAAAAGATAAATGACTTAGAGATCCCTCTTGTCGACAAATGACAACTCACCCATGAGAAAAAGGAAACGAAAAGTAAAATGCCAAAATTCATACTACCAAAAACGTGAAAACTAAAACCCAGCACAAAATCTTAATGGATTCATAAAAAAGACAATTCAATTTATTTCAATGCATAATCTTCTTCCAGATCTACCTCTCAACAAAAATATTGCTAAAATCCAAACAAAGACAATTACAGAATTTGTAGAAACATATACACAGATGTTCACATGTAAAAAAAATAAGATTACATCATTCATTATTTCACAACCAACCAGAGAAAAAAGAAAAAAAAATCAACACACGCAATCAAGAAAAGCAAACAGAACACAATCATACCACCAAAGAAAAAATATAAGCAAATAGTACCTTTCTATCACTAATATGCAACCCAATAATTAACTTCCAATCTAGAACTGTACATACATAGAAAGAGAGAAGAAAATTCAGAGAGAGGGGAAGGTCTTAGTTGGGATTTATGAATAATAGTAAACGAGAGGGAGAGGTGACCCGTTAATAATTTATTCAAAGCAAGATTTTCCTGAAATTTTGCCGTCACCCTTAACGTCTGTATGTTTTTTTTCTAGGTGCCTGTAAAACAGGAATTTTGACGTAGAAAATCTGCCGCGTGTTAAAAGTTTCTTTGTTTTCATCTGATGAGTTGATGGAAATTTCGAAAGATTACCACAAATCTTGAATTCAACGGTAAGAAATGTAGCTGGCGGGGCATATTATAGTGATTTGTGGTAGGTGATTTTTCTCTAACGCGGACTGGAACCTTTGGTTTTTTTATTTTTTATTTTTTATTTTTTTTTTCTGAGCCTTAAAAATATATTATCATTAAAATCTGGTTGTAGATTTTGAAAAAAATCGAATTGTAAAATTGTTAGTTGTACTTATTGTGAGACTACACACACCTTACAACACGAGTTGACGACAACATGTACAAAAAATGAGAATTTTTAAATTTAGAGAGTCAAAACTTCAACAAGCTCTCTATTTTAACTCTTCATTTTACTTTTTTCAAAAAATATTTATCGAATTTTCTTCATATTTTATTCAACATAATTTTTTATATGTCAATTGACCAATCAGTTTAAATGTGGTTTAAATAGTTTAAAAAGTAGAATATTGAAATATATGATTTATTAAATGCAATCATTGTACGTTAAGAATATGTAGTGAGTTTGACTCTCTTGAAGCTCATTTTAAGCATCGACCTTTTAAATAAATAATATTTTGTATGTAAAGAATTTCTTAAAGACGTTCTTAGCGATATGACATCGTTGTTATGAACGCGGACAGTGAAGTATTGAACCTTTAACGGCTTCAAAATAATCCGCATCACCACTAATATCATAAAGCATGTTTGATCATAATCTTTTCCAATGATTATGATCCAATTTTTCATATATTAATAATGGGATCATCATAAGTAATTATATTTTTGAAATAATATTAGTGTCTGTATTTTCATCTAATTTTATTTTTAGGAAAAGAAAATTACTAATTTCACCAATAAGATATATTATTTATTATTTTTTCCCGGCGGGGTAGTTGAGTTCATTCATTTTTTCATTCCTATGGGCAGACAGTTGATGTCTTATCTATTTTCAAAAATTCAATTCAACTACTCCACTTTATTAAATGATATTTATTTTTTATTTTTGTTTCTAGAAGAAATTATAATTAATGTACACCACCTGCAGATCTTGACGTGACATGCAACTTTGTCAACTCATAAATCACTCGCCAACATATATAGGTATATTTAATTTTCTATAATTTAGGTTAATCACTTAATCATTCATAGTAAGTCGAGATATCCATTTATAGGGATGACAATGGGGCGAATACGGGATGGGTCGGTCATTTCCGTCCCCATCTCGTCGAGTATTTTTGTTACCTTATCCCATCTCCATATCCTGTTAAAGCAGAATAAACTTTTAAAAGCGCTAATCTTTATAATCGGCTGCTCATTAACAACATTCATAAAATTGTCTAACTTCTCCATGGCTACATGTCGTGCCGCAAAAAGCAACATGTTATAATGCTTATCCAAAAGAAATTTAGCAGAAGGCTATAACTTATTGCAAAAATCGGCAATGCAATTGACCACAATGATTAACAATTTAAATAAATTATTGATCTACATGGAGGTGTAAACAGAAGCCACGTCTAACGTTAATCTGCCTTTAAACAACCTTATTATACTCGAAAAAAGTGACTCTAAATCTGTAAACATTGTATTTTGCTTGAAAGAATGTGGGGTTGAGTCAATCTATAGCACTTAGTGGCATAATTAGTAATAATCATGCAATTTATATATTCCCGTCTCGAAGGTATTTTTATAAGTTATTGTCGCTTTAGAACACGACATAATTAGTAAATTTTATTATATTTAAAGATTAGAAATTTTTTGACGATTATTTAGGTGTCATAATAGTCTTGCCTAACAGTATGTTTATCGAATATGGAGAAGCATACCTTTTTTAAGCAACGAATTGGTGTTTGAAATTATGTTTTAATAATGAATTTTAAAGAATTAATATGAATTCATTTGGAGATGTTTTTGAAATTTCTCTCAAAATGCAATCACAAATCTATACACCTAAGTTACTTCTTGTTATATATGGATGAAAAAAAAAAAATTTAATAGCAGTATTACTATTGCAAGTTGGTAACACAGTAGATTAAAAATGATATTTCTTCAATGTTGCCTTTTGGGAAAGAATACATGTTTATTCCTGTCAAAAATTAATAAAAATTTTCTTTTTCACAACTAAGGCCATGTTTGGTAGGGATTAAAATTCAATTAAAATTGAAAATATAGTCGTTATTGGGTCCACTCATTTAATAAAAGTCAACAATAACGACTAATTTTTCAATTTTAATCCGATTTTAATCTCTATCGAACGGGCCCCCCCAAGCAATTATATCACGTCATAACATAATCAATTAAACGAAGAGTGTGTGAAATTATCCTCACAGCATGATTGATGCAGGAGGATCCGAGTCAGACGAGACCGAGCTGTCTGATAGTACGTT
>CAIGRS010295718.1:0-11925 GCA_903798395.1 Fraxinus floribunda
ATTTTCATGGGGATTTTCTTCTCCGCTGACCGGTAATGGAATTATCAGTGAAACATAATGTCCTGGATTCATTTTCATCACCTCACTAGCTGTCACTGGCCAATACATTCTCTCTTGTTTTCCATTAGGATGTTGTATCACTAATGCTGCAGCATCCACAGTCTGGCAATTCCCCATCTAATTGTACTTATTTCTGAAGAAAATGCTAATGCAGAGTACTAGAAGATGAAGAATTATAAGAGAGATAGAATGAAGTGAACTAAACCAATGGTCCCTTGAAGGTGGTAAAAATAGGTCTCTCTCAAAGTAAACCAAACCCCACCCACTCCACCCCACCCCACCCATGACCCATCCACCATGTTTAATATTCATATGACTCATCAGTTTTGCCATAGGTATATTGTGATTAACACTTTTGTTAACACTGTATGAGGTGGTCAACATTTTTGCCATTGATTTTAACAACGCATACAATGTCAACAAAGATGTTATCAAAGAATGTACAAATAGCATAATTCATTACTCATTTACGCACGGTGGCACATTGTACAAATTATTGGAGTTTTCAAATTGTATTATTTTGCAGACCATAATGATGTACAATAATAGTATTATAGTATTTTTCATAGTATGGTTACTGCATGAAAGTCATTTATTTTGCTTAGATATTAGTGATGTTGCCACTTGGTTAGATGTTAAAGGTTCTATGATGTATAGTAGCACGCGTAGGAGTATTAGACATGGTCAATTTTTTTGATATACTAAAAATATAACTCGCGTATATTTTATCTTAGATTACGAATACTTTTATTTTAATGATCGCATTCATATCTTTCGCGTTTAATACTTTCTTATTTATGATATACCGTAGTTAATGTTTCATGGTAATTCGAACTTAAATAATAATAATAATAATAATTTCTTTATGATTTAATCAACTGGTCCTTATCTGTCCCATTGGCATAACCAATGTGCACCCTTAATTAGCTGAATGTATCGAGGCATTTGACTTAAACATTGTCTTTTTCCAGATTTTCAATTATGGAAGTCGAAAAAATAAATTATGTACTTGAAAACATGTTGTTGACAAGATTATCTCACTCCATGCTTGTACCATTTATATATTTATTAAGCCCCCGTTTGAGCCATCTTTTTTTAAAATGAGAATGAAAAATATAGCCGTTATTGGGACTCACGTAAAAGATAGAAAATTTGAATTTAAATGTTGATATGATGGATAACGATTATATTTTTCATTTTAATGAGAAAAATAGATTACTCAAACATGGCCTAAAACTACTTAAATAAACTACGTCTAGATTATCTATTTATTTGGATAATTAGCACATAACGTCTCTATCTTTTATTATTATTGTGGAAAATGTCCTTATCTTTCATTTTTTTGACATTTTCACTTATCTTCACCTTTTATTGAGCAAAATGTCTTTTTTATTCATTTTCTCAATTAAAAACTGTGAAATAATGAATATACATTTTTTTTAAATAAAACAAAAAGTAGTCCCAATTTTTTTTTAAAAAACAAATGAATCATAAATAAATTATTAAAAAAATAATTAGCATATAATGTTCATACATTTCACTATTATTGCAAAAAACATCCATATCTTTTATTTTTTGACATTTTCACCCTTAATAACACATTGATTGCATTTCTACATATTTTCATCCAATTTCTCAATAAAGAGCTATGAAATGATGAATATATCCTCATATTTAAATAAAAAAAGAAAACTATTTTTTTTTTAATTTTTAATAATTTATATGGGACTAGTTTGCACTTTTTATTTTTTATTTTTTGATTTTTTTAGTAAATTTAATTGGGACTCGTTTGCACTTTTTTTTTTAAAAAAAACAAATTTTTAATTTTTTTAATAATTTATTTGGGGTTCATTTGCACTTTTTAAAAAATTAATTTCTAATTTTTTTTAATAATTTACTTGGGACTAGTTAGCATTTTTAAAAAAAAAATTATAATTGCAATTAATTCTTTAGATTTTTTATTTAAATATGATGACATATTCGTTATTTCACAGCTCTTTATTGCGAAATTGAATATGATGATATATTCATTATTTCACATCTCTTTATTGCGAAATTGAATGAAAATGGATATAAATGATGGTTTGCGCAATCAAAAGTGTAACTAATGATAAAAATGCCAAAAAAATAAAAATTAGGGACTTTTCACAATAATAGTAAAAGGTAGGGACATTATGTGCTAATTAGCCTTTAAAATAATTTATTTGAGAATCATTTGTGCCTTTTTTAGAAAAATGGGATTACGGTTGCAATTAGTTTTTTATTTTTATTTTTGTTTTATTTAAAGAGAATGATATATTCATCATTTCACAATTTTTAACTGAAAAAATTGATGAAAATGACATTTTGCGTAATGAAAGGTGTAAATAAGGGTGAAAACGTCAAAAAAAGAAGAAGAAAAAGATAAGGACTTTTTCGCAATGATAGTGAAATGGACGTTATGTGTTAATTACCCTTGTTTATTTAATTGACCTTTCATTACCAAAGAATTGTAGCTCTAGCAACGCTATAACTACATAATTTTCGACGATGAATTTGATTTTCTCTATATTGTAATTTCATATGTAATATATTATAAATAGGTGATTTGCGAAATATGATTTTTTTTAACCTCAAGATAGGAGAGGATATTAAGGACAATCATTGTGAATAATATGTAAAATAAATAGCGGAGCACAATCGACTTAATCAAAATCTATCTAGGAATTATTAGTATCAAAAGAGGCAAGACAGAAAATACTTCTATCCCCATTTCTGGAAATAAAGCAATAAGGTGATATTCTACCTAGTCTAAAAATGCTCCAATATCGAATAAAATGAATTTTTTTAACCAATGGAAGGATGATTTTACCAGTTCAACGTTTTAAATATTTTGCAGGCCAAGAGTGGTTAGAAGAAAATATTTTCTTGAAGCAAAACTATACTCCTAAGATAATAAAGAATTGACCTTTTCTTTTAGGTAATGCCGGCAATTTAATTAAATTAGTTATCTCAATAAAGGTAAGAAAATTGTCTATGTATCTATCGTAACACTAATCCGTTTGGCAAAAATTATAAATTATTACAAATGATCAATCTTTATTTTCAATCACACATGTCAATTACCACAAGACCATCTACTTATATACCACTCATTTTTATTTACCGTTTATAAATCATTCTCAAGCGTGAAGCTAATTAAGCCATGTTTGACAAATGTGGACAATATAGGCCAAGAATTTAGTTGATGATGATTTTTTTTTTTTAAATAACTTTGTTGATCTATTTCTCCTAAGGGTCATATGTGCACAGTGCACTCTCATACTATACATATAAGATAATTGACATGCGTTCACATGTTTCTTTTCTTCGTCCAACGTTTTTGTTTTCTTTATCATTCTTAAACAGTCAAACTTAAATGTCATAGAACATCGATTACATGTTGTAAAGAGGATTGAATAACATCGAATATTATTAAATAAATAAGTACAATTCTTGTACATTATACATTCCAATCATATCGAATACCGCTTACGTGAAAATTACTAAATTTCTTCTTCTTTTTTTTTCTAGCATTCCAATATTAATAAACTTAAAAAAAAAATGGCATCATAAAAGTATATAATAAAAAATTAAATCAGATTTCTCCAAAGATGCTCCAACATAATATTAAAAATTATTTATTCTGAAGTGTGTGACAAGTGATTTGGAATATTTATTCAGAATTATTTCTGTATTTCGTAACATAATTGCAAACAGTGGTTAAAGAATTGAAGAGAAAGCAAATTTCCACACGAACTACTGCTTTGTCTTGGTTGTTATTGGATTTCGAGTGAACATCCTTTTTTTTTTTTTTAAGCAAAGATTATGATTTGATTACTATATAAAACGCTAAATCTAGCCGAAATATTTGACCTTTGTAATTCAGATTTACCTTAAACAATTGATAAACCTAGGTGGTTTGAAGAATTTCTACATAAGTATGTATAAACATCTGTCAGTCTCCATGTGAAGTGTTGGGGACCTAAGTTTAAAAATATTAGATAAATCGTTGAATTGGCTTATTGTATTGAATGGTATTAATAAAGAAAAATAATTAATTTTTTATTTGCTATGATATTTCGTAGTGTATATCAAGCATGCACTACACGTGTTTAAAAACTACTTTCAAATAATTGAAGGACTAGAAAATTAAATTAAGTCTTAGTTTTTGTAACTTTTCGACTATGTAAATTGCTCTAATTGATGTTAAGGGATAAAGGGTTTCATCTTAAAATATCAAATTTATTAAGAAGAGTAGTTCAAACTCTTATATATTTATCTATATTTTCATCTTTATTCGATGTAAAATTTTGTTTCTTAAAAGTCGATTCGTCGAAGTCGGAGATTACAACTCTTTGCCTTAAATTAATGGGTTTTAACTTATTATATATAAAGTTTAAGACCTCTACAATTCTTTTTCACTACTTTGGTCGAGCATTGAAGTAAACGACCGTGGAAAACATATAATCAAAGGTTCTTACCTTCCTTTGTCCATCCACTAATATTAATACAATAATACTTGGGTTTGTTACTGTTTGGGCAACTTTTATTAGAAAATTCTAATTCTAATTTGTATATATAGTTTAACGTTGTTTTCCTCACATTCTTTTTAATAAAAGAATTAAAAGTATCGATTTGGTGTATCTTAAAGAATGTCTAAAGCCAATAAAATATTTATAAATTCATTTAAATTTCATTTTTGTCACGATTGAGTTACTTCATCTATACCTTCGTTCCCTCCCTCCAACTCTAATTTAGTAGACAAAAAACTATGTTGTGTTACCGTTTTCCGTTTGCTATTTGCTACTCATGTTTTTAGACGTAGTGCGTCGATAATAAAGGGGAATTTAGAATTACGCTCTCCAACTTATTGTGTGTTGTGATATGGTTCGTTAACCTTTAGAATTGAGGTTTTGGATTCCTAGTTTGTAAGTTTGTTTAAATATATAAAAACCGTCCTTACATTATGGAAATTGTCAACTTGAACATAAAGATCGCACGTGACTTTCACATAATTAAAAGATGAAGTATAAAAACGTATACCACTTTAAACTATGTTACTCTTGCTTTAATTCGTTTAAAGTCGTGCACGATTTTAACGAATTTCCATCGCGTACTCAAAATATTTAAATAGTTGAGAATCCAAAACATCACTTTTGAAGTTCAAAATTTGTAACACCATCACTTGTTCAAGTAATAGAGCCCAACCCTTTGTCCCTTCGGGTGTGGCTGAGTTGATGGAGCAAATGAATGCGGAGATCGAATGTCATGAGTTCGAATCCCATGTCAACACTTCCTCAATTGAGCCCGTCAATCAGGCTTGTCTAGTGGGGTTTATTTTTTCTGTGTGACTTGCGGGCTACTGCACATGAAGCGAGGTTTACCTAATGCGCTTTCATGGATAGCGACTGCAGATTCCTACGTCAACCAAAAAAAAAAGAGCCCAACCCGAATTTTTGGATCACTAAATGATAAATTCAACTGTAACAAAATAAAGTTCCATCATCCAACTTCATGAACTTTTAGCATTTTTAATAGACAATTCACAATTCTATTGCATCCAGTCAAAAGTGGGAGTGTTATATATTGGCACCATTTCATTAATCAGATATTATTGACAAAAATAAATACACCTTTTAATGAAAAAGCCCTTCAAGAATTATCATTAAGATAAATTAAGCTTTTGCTTTAACCTAAAAAAGTACTTACTTTTATCATGTCAATATGGGGACTCCATTGGAAAAAGGAAGACCATCCATTTTTGGGGTGACACCAAAAAATATTTTAAAAAACTATACCGATCATTTAAATAAAGCAAATATACTGAATTATTTTTAACTTTCCTCATTTAAAAATAATATTGTTCTATGATCACGTTAAGAACTTTGTAATCAGTACATTTTGGTCAAATCTATGCGATCAGCTCGAGAAAAGATTCTAAAGATTGTGAATGCCCATGTTATCAATTATATACATATAAACTTTAATATGCTAGAGTTTTTAATATTTTATTAATTGAAGGTGAGAATTATAACTTTGAGGGGTTGCTCAATTGGTCAAACTTTGAATTTGTTTTCCAATGGTCATCAGTTAGAGTTCCCTCAAGACCACTAAGGTGATTACCCGATCGTAAACTTCAGAGTCCCGTGAGATTAGTCGAGATACACACAAATTGACCCGAACATTCAGGGTTATAAAAAAAGGTGATTATTATTATTTTATATAAAGATTCAAGTGCGACATAAATAAAATGTTTGAGACTCTGAAGATTGAAGATCAAAATGCAATATGAGTCGAATGCTAGAGACCTCTATTGCTATTATAAAGTAATGGAAAAATTTTATTCAAAAGCTACATATGATCTTGGAGGAAAAGTTTGTAACTTATATAAAAGTTTAAATATAATAGACAAAAAAAAGTGACCATTAACGCCGTAAACTAATATTAAAAAAAAAGAGACTATTGCAATGCTATCTATTTCACCTTTATCCACGAAAATACAAATTTCGTTATTAGATTTTGAAACAAAATTGACATTAAAAAATACTATCTTTAGGTGTAATGAGTTGTTTTATTCTAGAAAACAATGTTTAGACAAAATTTTCCATGTCACGGCTTAAATTTAACTTTTATTTCTATGCATTCTTACTCTACTTGAAATTCTCCGGTGCCTACTTTGATGCCTAAGTATTAATCTCGTCGAAAGGGAAAAAAAAGAAGAGGAAAATCATAGAAATAAACCAATAAAAACTTGACCCAGTAATGTACAACGTTGTCACCCTTATCCAAAATGTAATTTTAACGTATTCACACTTTTCATGTTGAAAAGACATCGCTTTTATAAGATTCACAAAAATTGGCTAAAGTATCGACGAGATAACATCTTTTACGACACATACACCATGTCTGCGCACTTAATACATAACGAATTATTGACAATTTAACAGTGAATTATTTTGAGATTTTTCATGAGTGAAGTGCATGAATGATGAAAAAGTTTTTCCCTTTTTATAACTTTATATACCATGATAGTGATATTTCAATTGCATGCAACGTCGAAAATGGAAAATTGTTCGTCTTTTTAATCGACATTATTGGTTGGTAGAAACACAAGTATATGACGTCGAGCAATCATGTATTGACACACGTGTTCGGAGTGGTCATTGTGTCTCCTGTGATTTCATGGTTGCCTAAATATTTGCAGACAGTAAAGATAAAAAAAATGTAGCCAATTTGTCGAATTCCATTTCAATGAAAAATGCATATTGCCTTTATCAGACAAGAAGTCCTATTTTTAACCTTTTAATTTTGTTTGTTTGCCCTCATTGCCAAAGACGATAGGGGCAAACTCACTTCATGAAATTCATTAGACAAGACAAGACAAGACTATGTTTTTTGTTTATAATGTTGATGTCAAATTTCTCTTATTCTTCGTTTTTTGAGCTTTGATTATAAGTTAACAAGTAATTGAGCCTAACTAGCATTTTCTGCGGGAGGGCACAATTATAATACGCAGCTAAGAAGCTAAAATCCAGTCTTATGAAGAGAGTGAAATTCGTCGTATTGAAATCCAACTCAAATTTGAGTTTCATTAAAAAATTATGTTATATCAATTATGAAAACTTTTAATATATGCATTTGAATTCAGATTTTTAAAATTGTAGGTGATTAAGATACCAATTTCACTAATGTATTAAATGGGATGACAAAAAAATACATTCAACTGGATAGCCGCCCCAAATTGGACGGGGATTACCTACCTGATAAGTGTAGTTTCTACACTTATTCGAGATAATAAGTGATGATATTTTACTCTTATTTGGATAAAATACTATCTAACTTGTTTTGTATTACATTTTGTAGGTAAAACTCGATATTTTATGAAAAATTGGAGAAAAAGATGCAAAAATAGTGAAAAATGACAAAATCCAAAAGTCGAGGACTAAACTGCAAACAATCCATAGATGAGACGGGCAACAAAACGAAGATCGAAGATACCGACCATTTAATTGGATATAATTGGAAGATAAATGAACAAGATTACAAGAGAAAATGACTGAAGTAAATCCAAAGTTTGGGGACTAAAGTGCAACTACTAAAAAGTTGCGTTGAATTTCAAGATGAAGATTTGAGAGTGTTAGGAATCAATTGAATGAGGAAATAAGTCAAATGGATGAAGTATAGTCAAATCATTATCACACATAAATTTTCAGTCGAAAAAGTTGTGCTTCAAATTTTTAGCCTCATATTGAGCCATTCGAGTTAGATTTCAATAATAATTGTAGCCCTCCGAATTAGATTTTCAATGCATTTTGAATCACCTCAATTGGATATCAAAGAGAGAAAGTCATGACAAAAATACTGAGAACTGTTCATCTGTCAAAAATTAGGCGAGGCTCGCGCCTTCACCTTTAGGAGAAGCCCGTGCCACTACCAAAAATGGGGTGCCGAGGCATCCAAAACCAGCCAGGTGCGCACCTCGGTATAAAAAGGAAAAAAAAAATCGATTTTCCTTTATTTATTTTTTTTGGTAACAATTCAATGCAAGTTTTTTTAACATTATTTAAATACCAACTCCTAGAACGTAAAAAAGGTCATTCGACCTAAATTTCATCATATTCTACATATTTTGGAGGCGAATAATAAGTCTATATATCAATTCAAGGTGAATCATATAATGATTTTGAAAATTCATAACTCGGTTTTAAGATTTGGGCTAAGAACGTAGATTTCTGCTACTTCTTCCATATTTCTTATTTCGGGTGATGTTTTTCCAATTTTTATTTTTGTGTAATTTAATTATAAGAATGTTAGGCTAAATTTTTCGTTGTATTAGATGAATGATAAACCCTATTGTTTCTTTATTTTTAATTCAAGACAATTAGTTTAGTATTTCTTGATTTTTTTTAATTGATTTTGCATTCCTATTGAACTATTTGATAGCTTGATCACCAATTAGATAGTAAATTGTTTGTTGTAGTGTAGGAATACTCATAATAAGTTTAGAATGAGACAAAATTAATATATGAGCAATATGTATTCGGAATAATATCTAGGGGATGTGCAATCATGTGTGATAAATCTTGTGAATCAATACATGTTTTTCATATGAATTCGGACTAAGAATATGATTGGGTCGTATTAAATATATGTATAATATATGTTGGAAAAGAATATTGGATAACAATGGATTATCGATTGTCTTGAATGTATGATTTTACTAGTCACAAATTAAATGATAATAGGGGATTCACAATTCCAATACAAATATTCACATATTAAGTATATACTTTATTTGCTTTGTTAGTTTATGATTAATATAGAAAACATACAAACTATCTGTTTTGATATCACCACACTTTGAATTTAATAATAGTTATAAAACCTTATTCCTCTTGAAACGGTACTCTTAACTGACAAATCTTATTACTTGTAGAATGATCTCGTACGATTGCGAATTTTGTCCAAAAACCATCTAATCGAGTAAACGAGGAGGGGAGGGAATATGGGACAGATATGGAAAACATGGTCCACAATCTATTTAAAATTAATTTCAAATTTAAACTGTTATCAAATAAAAAGAAAATATTTATCATTATTTTTAAGGAGAAAATGAATTGTTCTTAACAAATTGGAAAAAAAAACTAATATTCATTAACTAAAAATATAAAAAAATAAAAGCAATAAATAAAAAATCAAACGAGGCCTAGCTCCGAACCCTCCCCGTCCCACTTTATCCAAGTATGGGGACGAACAAGGTAACAAAAATGTCCGACAAGACGGGACGGGAATAACTTAAGTTGAATGAAGTTATATTTATGCATAATTATTATTAATTTTTTAATTTTTTGTTTTTGGTTTCTTAAGTCCGATCCCTTGGTTTGTGACTAACCCGAAATTAAGTCTTACTCGTAGAGTACATGTTTGGTACATAATATTAATTAAGACTAGACATTGAAAAGACAAGATTTTAACTTGTTTTTCATTTTTATCCTATTAATTTTTTCCAATATTACATGGTAAACTTGCTTTTAAGTATTTAGCAAACGAGTAATGTTATTCATGGTCAACGATTACAGTAAGTCAGTAATCATCAACATATGTCAGCTTGTTATTGAATACATTAGCTTGTTATTTGAGACAATAAATTACAAAAAAAAAAAAATTAATGCCTCAAATAACAAGCTGTCACATAGGATGATTATTACTGTCGCTGACTATGAATAATATTAATCTTATTGAGCTAAATAGTTAGAAGTAACCCGTTTGCTACTTAAAGCAGCTATCTTGGAGTTTCTAGATAAGCTTGTTTGGAGCATTTTTCCTCGTATTGCTGTCACATTTGCCTCGAGTATGAATCCATTAGAAGTGGAATTGATTTTTTCGTAAGCAAGCATGTGTTGAGTCTCAACGAGTCCCTGTCTAATAAAGTAAAGCCGGCAAAGAAGGCCCTTGACAATGTTCAAGGTTGTGACTTGTGAGTGAGGTTGTTGCATATGATTTTTTCACATTTGTACACAACTTGGATACCCCAAGACGGAATTTTTTGTATTTTTATTTATTTTTATAATTTATTTTTGATTAGATTTGTTATAACCTTCATTCCCACTGAACGATTTCAATTCATGAATGGTATTGGAAATAAGCTGATGCCTTTTAGTATAAGAAATTGTAGAGAAATATTAAATAATGCATTACTAAATTTGACTTAAAATTTCAACGAATAGAGTATGAATGAATTTTAATTTTAATTTTTAAAGTGAATGCGATTAAGATACGATCCGACAAACATAGTAAACAGTTTATTAAATTTATGATATATTTTGCCTAATTACTTTATATTGGTAAATTATTATTTATTTAATGCACCAGAGTTGAATAATGACTTATATTATTGTAAATTATTTTTCAATTCAATTAAGTTGAATAATGAGTAATATTATTGTTAATTATTTATTTACGTTTTCAAAGTACATCAATTTTGTGGACTCAATAATGGGCTAAAAGAAAAAAATACCAGATATTATTTGAAGGGCCAATTGATGGGATGGGTCTAACATGCAGATATTATTTGTTTTAGCCCATAGCCTAGCAATCATCCTATACAAATTTATGATTCAAGTTTGGTTGCGTTACTAGGGGAAAATTAAGTAATTATTTATTTTTATTTTTTTCAAAAATCAGGTATATCCGTCCCACCCCACTCCAATCTATCACACCTATTGCATACACTCATTTTTTCTCCTCTCCTAACCAAAAAGTCCCCAAATTTTAGGGTACAATCGGACACCATCCATCGGGGTACGGCTACCCTCCTCCATCATTTTGGTGCTAGTGGTGCAGTGTTATTCACCGTTTGGGAATTTTTTTTTTGTACGTAGCAGAAAATTGGTGGTTCCGTCGTGAACACATGGCGTTAACTCATACATCACACCAATATGGTACGAAGAAACACAACTTTGTTTGGCAATTCTACTATTTTGTTTAATGGAGAACCTTATATCAATGCCGAAAATAGGGGATTACGTAAATAAAATTCAGATTTAATTCAATATAACGTTTAATCGTTTTTTCTTTTTGGTACCCAGGTATCCCAACTTAACCAGACTAATTTCCTGGACCACCAGCCACCGGTCCCTCAGTGACTGGCGGAGGTAAACCGCGGGTTATGCCCAAGTTGACCAGGGTTCGAGTAACCTTTATACTCATGGCCCCAAGGGAACCTTCCTCCATGGTTATTACATCACCAAACTGCTCCAACCAATATTGATTATTACATCACTCAACTGCTCCAACCAGGAATCGAACTCCCCACGCCGAGGTTGCAAGTCCAGCAATGTCCTT
>CAIGRS010295719.1:0-22116 GCA_903798395.1 Fraxinus floribunda
CGGTATTTAGTGTGTAAATCCGGTATCCAAGTATAAATTCAGTATTCAAAATTGAAACGATTTTCCTATAGTACCGTGATGCATTTGTCCCAGCAAACAGTTGTAAGCTTTGCAATCATTTCATTAACTATAGCCTTCTCCTTTTCTTTCTATAAAGATTCGAATATCACTCTTACATGTCAAAGCTTTGATAAGTTAACAAATTACATAAACTATAGACGAAGTATATTTGGAAACCAAAAAAGGTTTATCGGAAAGAGATTTCTTGACTGGTTCAAATGAAGACTAGGCATGGCTGAAGAGCTTCAAACTTCATCTTTATTGCTCATAAGCTTAGGAAGCTGTCATTTTTCTGCTGACATTTCATTTTATTTTTTTTTGATCTCTGTGTGTGTGTGTGTGTGTGTCTCCTTTTGTACTCCTCACACAACAAATGGTCCATCAGTAAATTTTTGTTGATATTGGCACACATTCTAATATGATCATACATAGACAGGAAAGTGAATTATTCTCTTCTCAAAATCTTATGGCATCGATCAAAGCCTCACGAGAGCTTATTTACAAAAACAATTCACATTACCTACATAGAAAATGCTCGTATCATTCCCTAATCCCTTCGACAGCAAAACTTCTCTAACCATACAGTCCTTTCATCAATGTACTACCTTTTCTCGAACGAGTTTAGTCTTAGTTTTTATCCCCAACACCCAATTAGAGAAGGAAAAGTTAATAAAAAGCAAATCTTGAGATTAAATAATGGAAATACATATTTACCGATATCATAGATGTGCCACCAACAAGATGCTTTACAACATTATAATGTGCACATACATATTAACATGTCTACTTGATCTAATCATAATCGAGGTATATCGCTTATTAATTTTGCATATGTTATTTCCAAATTGTAGCAAAAAGATTAATATTTTGGAGACAAAAGCTAATATTGTCAAGGTGCTAACTAAAGAACATCAACAAATATCAGTTCACAGCCACAACTTACTTCTACACTTAAAATCTTTGTTGTTCGTAAACATTAAATATGAGAAAATGCAATTAACAAGCAAACAAAATAGTCATCGCAGCCAATCTCTTTAACATATCACCATCATCGGTCAATAAAACAGTGAAAACATTATCGTAGCCAATCTCTTTAACATTATCACCATCATTAGTCAATAACATGATCATTTATATATTTTCTCCTTTTGCCTTTTGTAGTTGTCAATGTAGTGGGAAACAACTAAAATGAGAGCAAAAATTTCAGTGTAGTTCAAAAGAAGGGACTCTAGTTGTATTCATCAACTGACTTTCCTTCTTCACTGGAAAAGATTGCCTGCACGAAAAACACACAATCTAATATTAAGTTTCATCATAGATGAGGCGAGACTATTCAAATATTTGGACGATCACATATGCATATAACCAATCAAACTATTATGGATGAGTTGCATAGTTTGTTGTTATAAGGAGCTCATTACTTGGTCATGTTTATTTATTCAAAATGTTTGCAACAGGGTCCATTGCATGCTTATTAGTTAAAAGAATAACACATTCACGATTTTCTTTAAAAGATATTTTCTTCAACCCAAATTTCGTTGCAAAAATGTAGCAGCATTAGAAGACAGATAATTCCTTACAACTCCATTTCCCCCAAAAACAATAAGGAAAATCATTCTCAAGCAAAAAAATGTATCTTCAAATTATCCAAACGTTATAAGATAATAAAAACTGGGAGTAACCTAATGAAAATTAAATTATTCAACATTCAACATTCTGTGAAGTACTTATATAATGAAGTCAAAATAGCAAAAACCACCTACAAGGGATTTTATGGAATCTAAAAGCAAAATCGTGAAAAATAGAGCAAATAACGAAAACTTGATAAAAAGAAAGAAAGAAGTTGACCGGCTATAACTATTAATGTCAACTTAAAACGGGATTTAGTCAGAAATTGGAGGACAATCAGCATTGACAATCCATCGACGACCGACGAACAGCTTCGACAACTAAAATATGAAGGTTGACGTTGGCGATTTGAGGGGAGAGCGAGAGAGAATGAGAGATTGGGTTTAAGTTTAGGGCTTTTGTTGTATGATTTCATTCCTTTTGTTTTTTTTTTTTTTCAATTTTTCTTTTTAACTAAGCGGGTCGGGTTGGGGGGTTGTGAATTGGGTATTTTGTGGGTTGTTTCGTTGGAATGTGATGGACTCTTTTAAATGGGCCATAATATTTTTGCAACGTTTCATAAACGTTGCAAAAGGTTGGCATATTTAACCTTATTAGCAACGTTCAACAAACGTTGAGAAACGTCTCTATTAACAACACTACATGTTGTGAAAAGTTAGTCTACACAATCATATTAACAACGTTTAATAAAAGTTGCGATAAATTTACATTTTTGCATATGTTATAAAACGTTGCAAAAATATAACCATTTCGCAACATTAAATGAATGTTACGGAAGATTATATAATCTAAGTATTAGTAATGGTCAATAAACATTGCTACAGAGTGATTTTTTAGCAACACCCGATAAATGTTGCAATAAATAAAACTTTTGACAACACTCAATAAACGTTACAAAAGACGACATTAGCAACATTTATTTAAAAAATGTTGTCAAATCTCAATTATGTTAACCAATTGCAACATTCACTTATTAGAATGTTGCGATAGACACATTTAACAATACTCAATTACCGAATGTTGCCTTTTATGTGTTGCAAAAAAACACTTTTGTTGTAGTGATGTATGATCTTATTTGTTCTTATGTTAACATTGATTATTATATTTTATGTCATTAAGGTTTCTCATTACATATTTATACATGTCAATGCATCCATAAGCATACATGAATTTTCTAAAAATAAAAGTTTCCAAATGTCAATGAGTCAATGAATGTTTTTAAAAATATATATCCCGAATATTTTGTTACAAGGTGTATATTTATGTCATGAAAGGTGTGAATGGAAAATGGGACGTGGAGGATTGGCGCACCCGACCAATATTCAATGTTCAATGATAATGCTAATGTTAGCCGCTTTGTGATATTATTGATAGGATTTGACCTGGTTCCACATAATAATTGTCCACTGTATTTTAATTAGCAACGTGATACATCAAAGTGAGCTTACAATGTTAATGAAAGGAAAAGGGATACATATTACGGAATGTCATTTATTTTAAAGTAATTAAGATGCATATCGTACACATACAACATATGCATATGATTTGCTTATTGAGCGTTAGCTTATTCCACGCTATCCTTTCCTATTTTCTGATAATGAGAGCTAGATGACACGATGCAACTATTTGGGTGAGATGGACTCAGTACTATTCAAATCAAATATTTTATTTCTATTCTAAACTAATAATTTGAAACTTGGGATTACCCTTAATAAGTCATTTCAAATCACGTAGTTTTTCTTTATGTAATTTTTGGGAATTTTGTTTATTTCGAAATCTATGCTGTCATATATATTCAATCATGTTAATCATTTTTTTTTTTCGCATTTATCTTTTAATAGGAAATGATTGCTAGCACTTGTGAGTTTTGGATTTGTAGACTTGTGCTGGTTACAGAAGAGCTTTAGAGCCCGTTTGACAAGGCTTTTAAAAAGCAAAAAAGAACTTTAAAGATCCAAAAGCTACTTTTCTGCTCGTTTGATTATATTTATGAAAATGTTTTTGGTAGTTAAAAGAGTTTTTAGAGAAAACTGGTCCAACATGATTTCTTCTAAAAGTACTTTCAGAATAAGAAACTCTTTTAAAAATTAGAAACAAAAATTAAGATAACTTCCTCCAAAAGCTATTCTACAAGAATCAAAAAACAAAAATCATGTCGAACGAACACTTAAAAAATGGGAAGCAAACAGGTTTGAAATTTTAGCTCGGCTCTGCCCTGAGTTGAAATGGTTACCTAAGTCACACATCACAACTATTCTCGAAATGTTTGGAAAATCGTGGTGTTGGGAGAACTTTAGGTAGAAGAAATTTATTTTCTCTTTTTTAATTGTCTTTTGTTTAGTTTTTTAATTTATTTTGCATGTTTAGATTTTGTTCACATAAATTGTCTTTTTATATCATTTTCATAGAATGTTTGGCTGAAAATAGGGACAGATTGTCTAATCAATAAAATGTTGAGCTTAACAATCCAGAGAAAAAAAAGTTAAAGAGGCATAAGCGCCAAATGGGTGAATTGCAATAGAGGTCACTGAATTTTCACTATACGTATAACTAGGTCAATAACCTTTAATTTTGTGCAATCAAAACGTTATACTTATTTAGGAGCAATCAGGTCACTCTCTTTGGGTCGTGCCATGCCATATGAGTCAAAATTAACTATGCCCCTTTTGGGTTCTATTAAAATTTCAATATATTTTTCTTTTTCTCATTTTCAATCATAAACTCTTGAATAGAATAATATTATACGTAAATCAAAAGTTTTTTCTTCTTTTTTAATCCCACGTCCTTCGAAAAATCACTTTTACAACATACATTTTTTCCCTAAACCCCATTAACTTTGAGCCCAATACATATGTATCAGCTCATCTAAAATTGTGCTAGATGTCAATGAACTTTAACTATACTTGCAACTATCACTTAACTTTATTTTGGTACAATATCACTGCTATACTTTAATTTTCAAGCAATCAAGTTGTTCCATTTGGTGAAGAGAAGATTTAGAGGTTTCTTCATATTTTAATCACAAAATTTCGATCATCATAATGCCAATGTGCAATTTTGTAGTGAGATCACTTTTTAGAACATCATACATAGATAATAATCAAAGTCGCAATTTTGTAGATGTAAATAGTTCTAGGTATTTACTGTTCTTATTGTAATTTTTTTTTATTTTGCTCTCTAAATTATTATGCAATAACTCGATATTATTTTGTATAATGTGCAGGGTTCATGGTGAGTGCAAGTTTTTCTCTTGTTATTAGCTCGAAGTTTATATGGCATATGGTTTATACTTGGAAATTGAATTAGCAAAAGGATAGGGGTGAAAAGATACCTCACTTGCAAAACAAGAAATAGTATTTTGTGTTTATATTGGGTTTTTTCTACTAAATTGATTCAACCACCAGTGTTTGTTTGGATTTCATTGTAAGTACATTATAATTTAAAAGTCAAAGTCAAACTTTAACTTTAATCATATATAAGTTCCACATCAATTACCAACTTATCCACAACTTATTCCTACACATTATAATTTCATTAACTTATAATTAAATCCAAACAAACACTAAGCCAACCCTGGTAGGCTCGTTGTTGAAAGTCAAATGGAGTAACATGGTTGCTCGTAAATCAAAGTGTAGTTGCTTTAATGTACTAATTAAAGTTCCAATGACTTAATTATAAGTATGACAAAAGTTTAATAACCTCTATTACAATTTACCTGCTCCGATATACTAAAATTAGCAAATATTATTTTATTGTTCTCGAATGCCTAAATTTGATGGCACAAATAATTCCATGTATAGAAAGCCACAATAATAGAAAAATAAAAAACTAGGACTCGTTAACCGACGTAACACGACGTCGTAAAGCATGGAACAGCACCACCCATTGTCTCTGCCGTGACGGAACATCTTCTGAACATTCAATAAACATATCCGTATCCTTGGAAGAATAGCCTTGTAGTTATTATCATCCACCACCAATAAAGAAGACCGCTTGCAACAAAGTCAATTTCATCTTGCGGGGAATCGAACTCTGCACACTACTGCGTTGAGCTCTAACCACCCTTCCCTTTACCAGTGAGAGATTTGTCCTGGGGGCCTGTTTTTCTCTTGTTATTAGCTCAAAGTTTATATGGCATATGGTTTATACTTGGAAATTGAATTAGCAAAAGGATAGGGGTGAAAAGATACCTCACTTGCAAAACAAGAAATAGTATTTTGTGTTTATATTGGGTTTTTTCAACTAAATTGATTCAATCACCAGTGTTTGTTGGGATTTCATTGTAAGTACACTATAATTTAAAAGTCAAAGTCAAACTTTAACTTTAATCATATATAAGTTCCACATCTATTACCAACTTATCCACAACTTATTTCTATAATTAAATCCAAACAAACACTAAGCCAACCCAGGTAGGCTCGTTGTTGATAGTCAAATGGAGTAACATGGTCGCTCGTAAATTAAAGTGCGGTAGCTTTAATGTACTAACTAAAGTTCCAATGACTTAATTATAAGTATGATAAAAGTTTAATAACCTCTATTGCAATTTACCTGTTCCGATATACTAAAATTAGCAAATATTATTTTATTGTTCTCGGATGCCTAAATTTGATGGCACAAATAATTCCATGTATGGAAAGCCACAATAATAGAAAAATAAAAAACTAGGACTCATTAACCGACGTAACACGACGTCGTAAAGCATGGAACAGCACCACCCATTGTCTCTGCCGTGAGGGAACATCTTCTGAACATTCAATAAACATATCCGTATCCTTGGAAGAATAGCCTTGTAGTTTTTATCATCCACCACCAATAAAGAAGCAAAAATCCATATTTTAGTTCTAACATATACACACACATACTTGAATCTATAGCCTCTAGCTTCAAGACTACTCTCACTCAAAACTCTTATCTTGTTTGCACTCAACAATAACCCTTGTTTGATCTGTCCACGCCAAGTCATTAATTTTTTTCTTAATCCTGTGATGGCTTCTATAACACCCATCTCACAATCCCAGTCCTTATTCAAGAAACCTCAATTCACAATAGTGAATAAGCCTAAGGCTCAGTTTTTGTCAGTACACACCTTGAGTTTTTCTCAGAGGAAGGCAAGGATGGTGGTGGTTTCAGCCACAGCAGCTGCTGAGAAGTCCAAGAAGAGGTACCCTGGAGAGGCTAAGGGGTTTGTGGAGGAGATGAGATTTGTGGCTATGAAATTGCACACAAGGGACCAGGCTAAGGAAGGAGAAAAGGAGCCTGAGGGTCAGCCTGTGGGCAAATGGGAGCCTAGTGTTGAAGGGTATTTGAAATTCTTGGTGGACAGTAAATTGGTTTATGATACCTTGGATAAAATTATGGAGAAAGCTGCTTTTCCTGAATGTGAGTATGTTTGATTTACTTTCTGAAGCTGATGTGTTTGCTTTTTAAGTTTAAGGTTTGTCTTTGAATCTATTGTTTTGTATAAGTTTTGTAAATTTGATTGAACTGTGCTAGTTGTAGTTAAGAGATAGCTGGAAAGACTATTTTTATCCTCGATTCGGGTGAACGATTTTTAGTTTCAGCAAGAAACGATTGATATGCTATTATGAGATAATAGATCCTCTGTTAGTTCAGAAATTTTGTTCTGTGTCTACAGAGAGTATGATAATACGATATTGATTGTTCGCTGTTATATCAAAAACAATTCATGAAGATCCCTACTATTTTCTCAAAGTTAGAGATAATATTAAGCAATTATTAACTCATCAATATCCCACAACTAGAGGATTGCATCTCCATCATAATGATTATCCCGTAGAGTTATGGATAATGATGTTTAATTACCTAGTTTTTTTCATTCTATTCACATTTCCTTCCCTTGACGCCCATGCCCTGTCATTTACATGTATATTTATAACTAAACTCATAGTAAGAATTGAGTGTGAGTTTTTGCACATTGTTTTCTCTTGTTTGGAACTCTTGCTTTAAAAGACTTGTAATGAAATTGCATCAGCACTTTTCTTTATTGCATGTCATTATCTCGTATCATAACACTCAAAAGTCTGAACGTTTATAACAGATTAATCTTTTAGATTAGGTAGTTAAACATGGTCTCTGCTTGCAGCAATGTGGGTGCCACTTATCTTTCTGTCAATCCTGTCGTCTACTTTCTGGAGCAAAGGTTCATTTGTTGTCTCACGCATCAATACTCACCATCAACTTGTTGATGCACACGTGAAACCTCTATCACATGTCAAAGTTTAGCTATTATGTTTCATGATTGTAGCGTCTAATAAGGCATCCATCTTGCTGGGTCATAGTAGAAAATCCTGATTATTGGTTAAAAATATGAAATCACCTATTTTTATGGGATTGCATCACCCTCACCCTAACTATCTCCACAAAATTAGTGGGAATATTCATTATTCTGCAATATCCCACAGTTAGAGGATTGCAACTCCATCAGAATCAATCTCTTCATTTCATGCAGGGACTAGTAATCTTTAATTACCATAGGGCTGTCTTCCCATATTCCACCTCTTGCCTACATAAAAATATAGCTCTCCTAGGTAGAATTGAGTGTAAGCTTTTGCAGTTTAGCATAATGTTTTTCTGGCTTAGCTCTCTTGTCATGCAAATACTTGTAATAAAATTGCTGAAATATTTTTCATTATTTCTTGCCATCATTTTATATTGTATAGATGACCTTGACTTTGACTTTTCAATTCCACAAGCGCAAAAGGCAAATAGGGTCTGCAATTTTGTTGGTTTTCTAGAAGCTATATGAGTTAATAATTTTTTTTTTTTTTAAAGGAGGATCCCCCAACTTATTTGGATTTATTAGAAAAGCATTCATTTCAGAAAGTTATGACTTGTGTATGATTTGTGTCCTACTTATCAGCTCCAATGAGAAGTCGCTGCATTTCTCCGGAATATGAGCTTTTTATACACCTGAATAATATAGATTGCAATTGTGAGACTAATCTTTGTATGCAGCAAATATGTGTCCCAGTCCTATGGTGCTTTCCTAACCCTTGTAGTACTTACCTGCATCCTCATATATACCTCATCCATATCTTATTCAATGTAGACCTAAACCCAAATATTTAACTTCCTGGCCGTGTGCATAATAGTTCTTGGCTGTGGCAAAATTAATTATCAGTTTATTTGCTTCTACAATTTTCTGTAAATCAGCTTCCACTTTTCATTTTTGGGAAGAAATCCACATGAGAAATTAAGTGCTGTTGATGTAAAACATGCTTGATCAACTTATCAAGAAAATGCTTATCATTATTTAAAGAAACACGAGACCTTTTATTTCAGATACTGCAGAATGGTCTTCAGAGTGTGACATTGTTTTGTCTTTCACTCTAGTACTCACTCTTTTGCTCAGGAGTTGCATTCTTGAATAAGTTTCTAACAGTAGTAAAGAAAGTAAATGCACATTCTTCAAAGTCTTTGTTTGCTATTTGTAAGTTAGTGATCAGGGGGTTTTGGTGAAGTTCTGATTAGTTTTGTTATTTTGAGTTCAGATGCAGAATTTAGGAACACAGGGTTAGAGAGATCAGAAAGCCTTACAAAAGATTTGGAATGGTTTAAGGCGCAAGGTTATGCCATCCCAGAACCATCTTCTCCTGGTGTTAGCTATGCTCAGTATCTGGAAGAACTATCCGAAAAGGATCCTCAAGCATTCATTTGCCACTTCTACAACATATACTTTGCCCATACAGCTGGTGGGAGAATGATCGGGAAGAAGGTGAGCAATTTCAGTTTAAGAAAGAATAGGCATTTAACTTATTTCTGATTTGAGCTTCACTTTATGAGCTATATTGTGTCTAAAGCTGTAGTTCTGGTGTGTAATATGATAAAATGATTAATCCCCTCATTTTTCTGAAACAACATTGTGCAATTATCCCGGTCATGATCCCTATTTTCTCAGAGATGGTCTGATCTCTCATCTTCAATTCGTTTAGAAAGCATGCTGTGCAAAATCTAACACCCAAATGAGCATAGTTTTCTTTATGTTACTGGAAGGAAGAATCCTATTTAGAGGCAATGTTAAACTCGAATTATGGCCTCTTTTCCATCAGGTAGCAGAAAAAATCCTTAACAAGAAGGAGTTGGAATTCTATAAATGGGATGGAGACTTATCCCAGTTGTTGCAGAACGTTCGAGAGAAGCTGAACCGGGTTGCTGAAGTAATTTCTTAAACATCCCTTCTTAACTTTTCACGCAATCTTTTTAACTCTTTGGTATGTAATTTTTTGATATGATACTCGATCTCTTATCTAATTCTTGGATGTGGGAATTTTGGTCAGAACTGGACTAGGGAGGAGAAGAATCATTGCCTGGAAGAAACTGAGAAATCATTCAAGTTTTCTGGGGATATCCTTCGTTTGATATTGTCATGATGAACAAAGTAGCAGTTTTCCTCATGTAATCGTGTTCATTAAGTGTAATCACTGTTAATATTCCATACATTGTCGATTTCTATTATTTCAAGGTTCATGTTTTATGTGCCAATTGTACTCTAAAAGATACTCTGTTGCTTAATCTTCCGAGGAAAGATTCTCAAACACGTGCAATATTAGGTAACTAAAGCCAGTGTTCCCTCCTATCTACCCCGTTTTAGACATAATTTTTATTCAAACACACAATGGTACATTAAACACTATAACAGTTCTTCTGGCCAGTAGAACTCAACAGCATATGTTCAAGAAAATTTGCAAAGAGAGACAATTCAAGAGCAAATGAAATTACTAGCCACAGTCTGGCAGTTGGAATTATTCACACCCCTAATTGGTGACTGTTGTTTATGGGCAAGGCTGACTTCATTCAACGTGCTGTAGAACTTGAAACTAGGAAGAAATTGCAAAACTGACAATGGAGAGGGAGTTTGCTACGATAGATTTGACTTTGCCGCCTAATACTATAGTTGAAGTGGAAATTTGTTAAGAGTTTCAGTAGAATTGATAATAACAACCTTTCATTCTTGAAGTGAATTAACATGTAATTTGTCACAAATGATACTTGTAGGGGAGAAATGTATAGGTAGTTTTCCAAGTGCTGCCTCAGCACTTGATTGACTGTTTTAACTACAGCAGACTATTTTGACTATGATTTTTATCCAAAATTCAATGAAATGTTGCCATGCGACATTTTGTAAACTCATTTGTACAGTTTCCTGCACATGTAGCATTGCTCGTAAACTTGTTTTGTGCAATTATTGTTATTTATGGTTGAGCTAGCTAATATACAAGGGCTCAAAGTTATAGGTAGGGTTTACGTGCACTTAGCTATGTTTGATGATCATATGATTCCTAATAATATAACTTGAATTTCCTATTTAGCATCTATAACATTAGTTTGAACATCTTGTGGTTGTCCAAACTTACTGTTTCGAGCTGGGACCTATGTTGTGCCATGCATGTCAAGTGTAACTATGGCAAACTAGATGTCCTCTTAGTCTGGCTTGAGAAGGAGAATTATAAAGCTAAGGCTATTAACCATTTTAGCAGGTTCTACTCAGCTATAATCCTAATCACCACCATAGTAAGGGGGATTACTCTATGCTCCTATACCGATAAAAAAGTCGTATCCAGACGGGGTGCATGAAGAGCAGAAGAAGAGGGGAGACTTGATAGAGGCAAAACAAGTTCAGAAGAAAAATCATTTTCCTTCAAAAGCCACTGAGGAAAAACTTTAGCTGCTATGTGAAGAAAAAACCCAGAAGCAAGGAATGAATAACAGTTATTGGCCAGACTGGATAACTTCAGTAAAGGGCTACGGTGCGAGGGACACTCATTCTAACATTTGATCTAATGAAATTCATAAATGTTGAGAGGAAAAAGAAAAAAACTAGCAGTAATTGCACTTCCTCGGAGAATTGGAGAAACATGAATGATCTGGTTTGAACCTGTCTTAACTGTAAAAGGCAAATGCATTACAAACGATTGATGAACGATTTTGGCTAGCCAGTTTACGCCATCATGTTCCTTCAACAATTGTAGCATGAGGAAAATTGATATTGAGTACATTAATGTCTTTCTACGCGTCTTTAAAATTTTCTCAGCACCACGAAAAAAAGTTTAAACTGTTGCATACTAATGAACCCTGGTACAGCCATGCCATCTCTGATAGCGACGAGATATATGAATTCAGAGAGGAACTAAATGGCACCGTACAGTGAAGATCCAAAAATTGTATGTTAATTGTCACGTGTGCTCATGAAACCACCAATGAAGCCTGCACCATTACAATCACCACACAGAATCTCCTTTTTACCCCTGCACAAGAGTTGACATGAATATTAAACTGGTGATTGATAAGAGAGATGGTTGTTAGTTTCTGCAGCAGGTGGAAGCCATACAGTGATATATGAATCCGGGAAGTTGGAGGGATTAGAGTGAAATGAAGGTGAGAATGTCTAAAGGGAAACGCTAAGAGGTGCAACAGCATGCCAACTCAACAGTTAGGGATCAGGTTAACTAGGCAAATTTGCCCCTGATAAAGGAAGAGGGACGAATTAGAATTACTACAACGACAACAAATTAAGCCTTCTTTCCAATACACTTGGAGTATGCTACATGAATAGTTTTTTGGTTCTCCCTTCGGTTCTTTGCTAACCTTTGGTCTAGTAAAATTCATAAATGTTAACTTGAAAAAATTGCTAGCATTCATTGTACTTCCTGAGAGAATAGGAAAAACATGTAACATGCATTGCTTTCAGACTTGATCTTGTTTTAACCTTTCTTAATAGCATATGGAAAGTGCATTACAAATACTTGTACTGTTTTGACTAGCCAATCATGCTATCAGGCAGCTTCAACAATTGTATCGAGTACGAGGGAAATATGAAATTGAATACATTACTCTCTTCAAACATTTTCCCATTAAAAAAAAAAAAAACTTCTGTACTATAATACAGCCCGGTACGTCCTTGCCATCCTGATAACACCAAGATGAAATATTCAGGGGGAAACCAATGGCACCTTATACTGAAAATCCAACATTGTATGTTATTCGTCCTGTGTACTCAGGAAACCACCAACGAATCCCGCACCATTACAATTACCGCACAGAATCTTCTTTTGTCCACTGCACAAGAGTTGACATGACTATAAACTGGTGACTGATAAGAGGTTGCTAGTTTCTGTCATAGGTGGAAGCCATATTGTCATATATGTACCTCAGACGTAAGAATTTTTTTCTTTTCTAGGAGGAAGAGGGGGAAGAGGGATTTGACTTTACAGTTAAGAATCAATTTACTAGGAAACTTTGCCATGTTTTTCTGTAGCCAGTTCCGATAAGGGAGGTGGTGCACTAGATTGACATAAACTAAACCTTGTTTCAAATAAATCTATGGTCAACTATGTGAAATCACTTTGTACATTTGGTTGGGGCATCCCTCACAACCAACATGTTGCATCGGCTATTATGTGCATGAAAAGTGGGTAAGAGTTGAGACTTACCCCCATGCAACATACTTTGACACTAGAAGAAATTGAAAGTAAGCAAGGGTTTTCACGCTCCAATGGACATAGATAGATAAACAAGTTAGTCCAAAATAATAGAATTACAATTGGAATTTGGAATACAAGGAGATCAATAAGAAAATCCTTGGAACTAATAGAAGCGACGCATGTGAAGAAATTAACACAACTTGCAAAAAAGAGTTAGGAGAGAAGGTGAAAGAATTGAGAAAACAGGATATAAAATATGGTACATGGACAAGGGGAAGAGTAGAAATGGGATTGGTACCAAATTTAAAAGACAAACTCTTAGAAGTTAATAATTATATCAGTTAAACTTAGTTTAGGGAAATCTCAACTAGTGTTATTAGTACTTGTGCTTCACAAATATTATAAAACAAAGAAATAAAGCAATGGTTTTGCTAAGATATGGAAAAGTTGCACAATGCAATTCCTACCAAGATAAGATATTTGCTGGATAAAATTTCAACGCTCATGGGGAAAAAACATTACTCAATGTTACTCCATATGAAAGAAGTACAAATAAATTTTGATTGGGAGGAAGAATATAATATTATTTTGGACTTTGAGAAGGCTTATAATTTGGAGTTAGAAATATATGCTTCAGACTCTTATTTTAGGAAATAGGCAAATGTAATTAATAGATCATTCTTACTAGGAGGAGAGAGAGATCACTGTGTAAAGATTTTAAAGTAATAACTGATGAAGAGCATATGTGGCATGAATTGGTGATACTTGATGTGTTTATAAAGAAATTGACAAGTATAAAAGAGGTTCAAGATCATCGAACAAGATAGTGGAACTTGCAGAGTAAAAGACAAATAATTTTCAAGGATAAGAGTTTTGAATAAAGGAAACTAGGATATAGATGGAGATAGCAAAATGATGAGGCCAGTAATATCTGAACTTAGAAAAGGAGGTTTTTGGAGAGTCTAAGGGTAGAAAGGCCACCTAATGAGGAAAATGGTGCTGCAATGAGAAGGTAAATATTGCACTTAAGCTAATACAGAATGCTATAGAAATTTATCTGAACAAAAAAATGCAGAGATTTCGAAACTTATAATTTAGCTAAAAAGAAGCTAAGAGGGTGGTTCATGCCTTGATAGAAACATAAAAGTAGCATAGTTATCTTGGAACTTAAGGGAAGAAAGTTGTGGCTAGCTATCTTAACAAAAAGAGAAGGGTCGGATCTAAATCACATTAAAACCAAGAGCTTTTCTTTTTCATAGACATAAAGTTACAGAAATTTTAACTCTACTATCTGGTTCATATAAATAAGGGGGCTGTGAAGAGGCCAAGAGGGCGAAGATGAGAAACCAATTGGTCTAGATAGAATTGCTATCGAAGTATGGAAGTGTCATTAAGGGAAAAAAATGCAAGATGAACACAAGAGAGTGAGTGTCTATTGAAATTTACGTGATATTGAAGATAATGCGCATTATAGTAGTATTAGGCTCATAAGTTATATGTATGAGAGAAAGCACATAGTAAAGTGCTATTTCAGGGTTTTTTGGAACCAATCTTGTTTTGTACTATTGAGATCTGCCATGGAAGTTAATTTCATGTATCAGAGGTCAATGAAACAAGAGAAACAAAATATAATGTAGTTTTTATTAATTCAGATAAGTCTATGATATGGTACCCCATCAAAATGTTGTGATTGGTGCCAAAGAATAATGAAGTAGAAAAGAAATGTATATTAGATGCATCAATATTATTTAGGATACGAGTTATAGAGTAGCTATGAGTATGAGATCGAGTGGTAATAGCAGTAGAGGATTTCCTATTACTATATGTTTGCATTAAGGTATTGTCTCAAGTCCCATCTTTCCGCTTCATGAATGAATGAGTTTACAAGACAGATTTAAGATAATCCTATTAAGTATGTTATTCATTAATAACATAGTTTTAGTTATTATGTATGTTATTCATGAATAACTAAGTTTTAGTTGATGGTACAAGTGAGATTTAAATTGTAAGTTAAAAATTCAGAGAACTTTAAAATTTAAAGGTTTAAGTAGAAATAAGATACTATATACAGAATGTCTTTTCAATTATAGTAACATTAAAGAAAACAATGGAGCCACTAGAGAGAATTGTTCGGTATCATAGAGGAATTGTTTTATTTAGGTGCCATTACTAATAAAGGACTTAAAAAAAGATTGTATAGGGTTATCGTGGGTTGTATGAAAGTTTAATTTTATAGTGCTTCTATGTACTCAATAGATTAAAAAGCAATTTTTACAAAATGGCTATTAAACCAGCTATGCTTTATGGTACCCAGTGTTAGGTCATTAAAAGATAAAATGTCTATAAGACAAACTTAGTGGGAATGAAGATGTTAAGATAAAAGTCAAAGTCATACTACAATGGAAAACGAGAACATAGAGAAACTAGTGGTGAGACACTAATTGAGGATAAGTTAAGGGGCAAACAATTAGGCAGATGGGGCATGCCTAGTGTATATTTAAAGATATCTTATTGACAAAATGACTTAATCTCAGTGGACTTATTAGAACAGGAAGACACACACTAAAAAAATATGACTTGATGGGGTTGCAAAGGATTTGATTACTTTGGATCTCCTTGTATATATAGTGTTGGATCCAACAGATCAGTGTATACGGATTCATCCAGTCGTCTTCGAATCTATTCGGAAGAAGAATTGTTGCTGTTATTGTTGGATAGAGTTAAGTAGGCATAGATTTAGTTATAGCATTTAGTTATAGCTCAAGTAAGCCTCTTAAAAATCAAAACTTGATGAAAACCAAGATGCTCTGCTGCTTATGTGAAGACCGACTAATGCTCACTTTGAGAAGATATTAGAAAAAGAGAAGAGTGTGAGATAAAATTATACTATCTAGTAAAGGGAAATGGAAAAGGAGTGATGGGTCGCTTAGTACATCCTAAAAGCAGAATATGCAAAGTTAAAGCCAGATGCATGAAGCAGTAAATCAAAAGATCTGCTGTAACGTGAAATTTACCAAAAGTCTAATAAGATATTGCTTGATAAAGTGAATAACCTAGACGTTACATTATACATCAAGAAGACAAGGGGAATTTTATATGGTTCCCAGATAACAAATGAATAGTTTTAGAAAATCTATTTTTGGCTCTATATTCAGACAAGGTATTGCAAAATTCATGTTCCTTGTGCCTTAAACATTAATTTTTCCATCTTTTTTATCATTTTTTTCTCCAGAACACCATAATGTTTCCGGAGTCAATATTCCAACGAGCCAATATGGGTGTCTCAAGGCACGACGCTAAAGGCAGACAAAGTTCATAGGTTTGAGTTTGAGATTTTATCAACTTAAATTTGGGAAGTCTCAAAATCTTAACAACTTATATAAATTGTGAGCTGGGATGAGAATGACGTTTGGAATAAATATTGCTACAAGAGTATTTTGGGTTCAATGTCAGATGCTTGACAAAAAGCAAAATTAACCAGCGAGAGTACCTGCAAAGCCAACACAATGCTCCAGCTTTGAACTGCCCATTGAAGTGATCTACAGAGTTAATTCCAGAACCTTTGCACTGTGAACATGGTACAGCACCTGACAAATGTATATTGGAAAAAGAAACATTGTGAAGTCAATAATCAGATGATCAAGGAAAGAAAAGTCACATAAGCATTAGCATGAGTACAAGGCAAGCAGAGCCAACAGTTTGCTCATTTAATTTGTCAATGAACATTAGTCTTCAACTCGAGTTTTGTTTTAAGCTATTAACAATTTACTCTGTCAATGAAATCAATTTACTAAGAGGTTTGTTTTATAGTTACATCTTCAATTCATGAAACAAATCATTGGAGATGTATGAGAAAAAAGTAAATGTGTTGTTACTTGTAGTTAAGTAGTTATCACTCATTTTGTTGGATTGAACTTTATTGAACAAAAATGTTCTCTTCTTTTCAGCTCAAACCCAGAGTATAAGGTCACTTAGAATTGCAGATTTATAAAAATAAAATCTGAGTTCAAACTTCAACCCTAATCATCCTTAATCAATAATCATCCATCCAAAAAAGTCTGAGAAACCCCAAGTGCCACATATCGCAATAGTAAAAATGCAAATGGAATTGAGTTTAATTGTTTAAATTCCCTTGTTCAAAAAAGAAACATTGTGAAGTCAATAATCAGATGATCAAGGAAAGAAAAGTCACATAAGCATTAGCATGAGTGCAAGGCAAGCAGAGCCAACAGTGTGCTAATTTAATCTGTCAATTAACATTAGTCTTCAACTCGAGTAAACTTTTAACAATTACTCATCCACCAACCAACGGGAAGCTTAAACCGTACATGAATTACAATGCTTTGTGTAAAAGCTTTGCTCAAGAAAATAAAAAAGATGAATTTCCTTCCAGACTTCGTACAAATATGTTAAGATTAGAAATTCAAATTAACATAATGATAAAAGCTTTTCCTGATAAAGAATAATGGAACCTGTGCATAGGTTGATCAGAAAATCAAGTCGCCCAAGAAAACATCAGAAGGGCAAAAATTGGAGAATTAATATAATGAGAGAATAGCAAACCAATCCAGCTATAAAAGTGCAAATGATGAGACCATTACTCAAATGATCTCTGGTTAACTCAGTAGGTTTGCAAGGACAAACATAACTCAAGTATATAAAAAGAATTATTAAAAGAGTTCCTAGTGCAGTCCAATTGGGGATTGCTATCACCCTGAATGCAAAATTAACCAAAGTATGAACTAAAATGCTTCGAATACCTCCCTGATACCCATAAGGGAAAAGTATAATTGGCATACATTGTCACAAAAAGAGATGAATGAATGCCAATGATGCGACACATAGAAGGAAGGAAGTGAGCATCAGGTTAAATAATTGATCTGTGACAAATAATCTAATTGAAAACAACCATAGTTGAAGTTAAAATAACTGTTTTAAACTTTTGGTATTGAAATAACATGACAAACCCTAAATTAACAATACAAAAATTCTGACCCCTTCAAAAATGTAAATGCAAATAATATTACTTGCAAAAAACACAGAAATTTGCCCTGACTATATATGATGCATAATTCAAATGACGAAGGAAAACTAATGGTGTCGATCAAGAATATAAAAGTAGTCACTAGACTGTGATTCTTTAACTTACCATTACCCTCACAGTCAGCACAAAGTATGCTATTTGATTTGGTTCTTGGTTTGTTGTCTGTAGCCTGTAGATTAAGGCAAGACTGAATTTCAGCATTAAAAACAAATATGATGGGAACATGGAGCAAGGGAAGAAAAGACGTACAAAAAACCTTAGCACAATAATAGGAGGTCTCAAATGAGCCAGATTAGGATAATAGTGTCCACCTTAAGTTTAAAAAGGACCAAATGCCTTATAGCCAAGATAACAATTTATTGTGTTCGGTTTAAGCTATCAACAATTTACTAAGAGTTTTGTTTTGCAGTTACATCTTCAATCCATGAAATAAATCATTGGAGATGTATGAAAATAATAAATAATAAATAAAAAAATTGTTGTTACTTGTAGCTGAGTAGTTATCAGTTATCACTCATTTCATTGGATTGCGCTTTATTTAAACTGCATATTGCAGAATTATAATTTTTTGCCTACATATATACTACGATTTTTCATTAATCTTTATTTTTCCGATTCTTCAATCAAAATGGAATCTAATTGAAAGTTGCTTTAAGCCCTGTGAACATGAAGAATGGGAACTCAAATGTCCCTTGCAAGCTCTATATGTAGAACCACCTCCCTTGTCCTGTTGTCCATGTCTAAGCTGAAAATTTTATTTATTTAAAATTTGTATTCAAGCTCTTTGTCAACAAATTAAGACAGAAAAGTGAGGTATTCAAGTGCCAATGAACACTCACATTAACCTTTAAAGCTTCAAAATTAGCTTTTCTCGAACTGGTGGTGCAATCATTGATCCATTCAAGTTTCCTATTAGCAAAATTACCACCAATAAGCCCTGAACAAACAATCAAGAATTCACATTAAAAATGATTTCATATAAACATAACAAGTAAAACTAAGAAGATCAAGTATTCCTGCCCCTAACCCACTTCCACAATTACAAAAATAAAGTGAATTCATAGAAATTCAAGAGTTGGCATGCATATAAAGCACAAATAGCCATAAAAATATGTACGTCTGTATATGTACATGTGTAGAGAGAGAGAGAGAGTACTGGGTTTGTCAAGGGTCTTGACGGAAATGGGATGTACGGAACAAAGAGAATTCGCCATTTCAAGTTAAAATTAGAGCTCGAATTTCAGGGAGATTAGCCTTTCCACTACACTAGTAGATAAGGCTCTGTTCTGTCTCTCTTCCTACGTGACATATGAGAAGTTTAATACTTTGGCAGAATTATGTATATCTTCCTAAACTATCAATTAGTGTACTTTTAGGTCTTCAACTTTCAAAAGTGAAAGTTCCGAATCCCAACAGGCCAACCTATTTAGAATCAGACGTAACTTTAAACTGAATGGTAGAATCGTCAAACCACCTAATATCAAATATATAAAAGTCGCATGTTTTAATTTTATTTCTTCCATGGAGAGATCTAGATTCTTATAACTAAGGGTTGTTTCAATCTCATTTTTTATGTAAAATGCATTTTGGATTGGTGAATTGATGGAAAATATGAAGTTAAAAATGAAGGAAAATTTTTTTGTTGTGTGTAATATTATTTTATTAAAAAATGTGTAGTTGAAAAGAAGAGAAAGAAAAATGTATTTTAAAAAAATGGGGATCGAACAAGATTTAAATAAGTTAGAGATTAGAGGTGACAATAAAACTCGTTCAACTCGATACCCGTGGGCCCCGCTTCGAATGGGGCTGGGATTACTAGCCTAACCGGTACACGGGGCGGGGATGGGACGGGGGTCATTACCCCGAAGCGGATACGGGGTGGGTACGGGAATCACAGTTCCCGACCAGATACCCACCCCTTTTAAAATTAATTTCAAATTTAAGTTTTTTTTTTCAAACAAAAATAATAAATTTATCATCATTTTTAAAGAGAATATAAGTTGCTTTTAATAACTTAGTAAAAAAATAATAATATTTACTATGTAAAGACATAAAAAAATAAAATTAAAATAAAGAAAAATAAATGGGACGATAAATGGGGCAAGTGACTTGCCCCGTACCAGCCCGATTTCGTCCCTTCCCATCCCGCTTTAACTGGGTATGGGTATAGGGAAAGACAATAAAAATACCCGACATGACGGGGGTAAGATTGGCTGACACGTCTCATACCCGTCCCGTTGTCATTCCTATTAGATATCAGAACTTTAGTTTTAAAGGTTAGGGACCCAAAAAATGCCATCTAAAAGATTGGTGAGTTCATCCCTAATTTTCTCCTAATGCTTTTTATATGTTTTTAACTTTTTATTATTTAAATACCTAATGGTGTTGAATATATTCACAAAAATATTGATAAGCCCAAAAGATTTATAAAATAAATCCTTTTTTTTTTAACTCCAAATTGTTGAATTTTTTTTTTTTTTTTTCAATATTACAAATGACAAATTTGTTTGTTGTTATATTTATAAATAATAAGATGTGAAGTGTCTACTACTCTAAATCTCTAATGTGTCCACCGTAGAGGAAATCATAGTGCGTCCTCCGGCTATATATGACAAACGAGTTTTTGGAAAAATAATTTATTTTTTCAATATCTAAAGTTGTAATATCGATTTATATTTTCATTTTCTGAAAGCAAAATTGATTTTTTATTTGTTTCAAATTCTTAAATGTCTTATGTAAAATCATCAGACCACGAAAAAATTTATCATGTCAAGCTAATTCAATAAGAACCACTTTACTTCCTAACCTTGACAGCAAAGGAATCATTAAACTCTCCAAACATGTTTTACAAAAAGAATGCATTTCAAAAGAGATATTTAGCCGCGATCAATCTACGTTTGTGATTGCGTATCTTTTGCTTTTTCCCGAAGTTTTTTCACAAAATGTCGCTCCACAGTGATAAAGTCTTATCTTATGTGATATAATCTTAATTTTTAGCTTGTGAGATTCTTTATTATTTTAAAACTTATATATTGTTATATGGTATCAAAATTCAAAGTTTCGGATGCTAAAATTGATTTTTGTGAAATAAATTATTTTTATCCTTTTGAGCACTTTTACTAGTCAACAATCATTGGTAGAAACAAAGAACCACCAATGATGTTGGGAATATTGGGTCTAACTCTACCTAATAAAATCGATTTATTAGGGGATGATTGACATCACCTTATTTAGTGGATTATTTATATTTTTCCAAATAATGTGGGATTCTAATACGCCCCCTCACGCATAGCGTGGACCATGCCAAACAACTGTGAACAAATCGATATTGGGTGGCACCCAACATTGCATAATTGGGCCTAGCTCTGATACCATGTTAGGAATATTGAGTCTAACTTCACCTAATAAAACCGGCTTATTAGGGGAGGATTGTTCTCACCTTATTAAGTTGATTATTTATATTTTCACAAGTAATGTGAGATTCTAATAAATGATTGCAAAAGCAATGACGAATGAAATAAATAGAAAAACTTCTATTGTTAATCTTTTTTAATTTATTTTTAGTACAGTTTCCAAATGACGAGTCGATTTTAGTACAGTTGGATAGAAGTTCATGACGAGTAGATATTTNTATTAAGTTGATTATTTATATTTTCACAAGTAATGTGAGATTCTAATAAATGATTGCAAAAGCAATGACGAATGAAATAAATAGAAAAACTTCTATTGTTAATCTTTTTTAATTTATTTTTAGTACAGTTTCCAAATGACGAGTCGATTTTAGTACAGTTGGATAGAAGTTCATGACGAGTAGATATTTCCACTTGAAAAATAAGTTGAACAAGGCAACTTGGCTCCTTGTCAAGTAATGATACTAAAGGGTTTAAGCTTGTTCAACTAAATCCATGTTTAGGATAAATTTAAATTTTCATTTTCATT
>CAIGRS010295725.1:0-10779 GCA_903798395.1 Fraxinus floribunda
TTCAAAATATTTCATTCAAAACTAATCATTTTCGACAAATAAATATATCGCGTTAGTCCTTTTACGAAGTAGAACATAAATATACTTGGTCCCATTAATTTTGGATTATGGGTCCCACTGAAATTTGAGCTCCAACTTGACCAATTTCACAATTGTAAAACTATTTTTCCGACAGGTTTGATATGGGTCATTGTTTATGTTTAATTAATATGAAGAATTAAATTTAGGCCTGACATGTCTTTTTAAAAGTCAAAAGATATTTTTAAGATTAATAATCTACTTTTAAACATGTTTTGAAAAATTTCTAAAATAGTGTTGTCTAATTAGAAGAATTTTTAAAGGAAATTGATTTAAAATAATTGTATTGTGATGCTCTTCTACAAAAAACAATCCCGTCAAACAAACTTTGGTGGTGTTAATTCAAACATATGATCCTATTAAAAGCAATAATGTTACTCAAACATTGATGGTAAATAGGTTCTTTGACGGGGTGTTAAGTTGTCAGCATTTGTATGGATTTTTTTTTTTTTTAAATTGTCTAATGATGATGCGCCACGCATCTCCCTATTTTTAAATTCTGTCATTGAACCCATCACTGTAGCATAACTCTATTAAAAGAGAGTGACGATACATCATAGATGCATTGGGTTATTCCTAAAAATTTTTCACATGATTTTTTAAAACATCCCTAATTTTAAGGGTATTTTTGTAAGTACCCCTTTCACAATTGTAAAACTATTTTTCGGACGGGTTTGATATGGGTCATTGTTTATGTTTAATTAATATGAGGAATTGAATTTAGGTCTGACATGTCTTTTTAAAAGTCAAAAGATATTTTTAAGATTAATAATCTACTTTTAAACATGTTTTGAAAAATTTCTAAAATAGTCTTTTCTAATTAGAAGAATTTTTAAAGGAAATTGATATAAATAATTGTATTGCGATGCTCTTCTACAAAAAAACAATCCCGTCAAACAAACTTTGGTGGTGTTAATTCAAACATATGATCCTATTAAAAGCAATAATGTTACTCAAACAGTGATGGTAAATAGGTTCTTTGATGGGTGCTAAGTTGTCAGCATTTGTATGGATTATTTTTTTAAAAATTGTCTAATGATGATGCGCCACGCATCTCCCTATTTTTAAATTCTGTCATTGAACCCATCACTGTAGCATAACTCTATTAAAAGAGGGTGAAAAGGGTCCGATACATCATAGATGCATTGGGTTTTATTTTTCACTCTTTTTTTCTCTCTCCTTTCATTTTTTCTTGAGCCCCTAAAAATCTAAAATTCTCATAATGACAATACACTTTCCTATAATTCACTCACAAACTTTAATATAATTCATACATAGATCACAATAATATTGTTGGATTTAAGATCCAATGTTCATTATTGATTAGTAGGGATGCAAAATTTTCCACCCCATCCTCACCCTTTTTTTTTTTTTTAAATGTTTTTAAATATAAATCGTAATTTAAAAATAAATTAATAAATTTGTAAATGGCGCAAGAAATATGATATTTTGATCCTTAAATGGGATATTTTAATCCTGCCCCTACCCTTTGCCACTCATAAATATATGTATAGTCTTGTTCACCTAAATTCTTTCCCATTTGACATTGTGCCAAAACATAGCCAAATTTGTGTCACATATATTATTAAGGCCCGTTTGGTAGGGATTTTAATCCAATTAGAATTGAAAATATAGTTGTTATTGGGTCTCACTCGTCTCATAAAAGTCAACAATAACGATTAGTTTTTCAATTTTAATCCGATTTTAATCTCTACCGAACATGCCTTATATACTGAAATTAAAAGTACCTAATATAAAAAAATAATAATTAAATATTAAACTTGAAATTAAAAAATAAAAAATAAAATACACAAGAGATGGTCCATTGTCAGCATGGAGGGTTGACATATAAAACACTATACAGAAATTATTTTATCATAACCTGGCTAGTTGTTAATTCTACACATGGCCATGGAGTTTCTTGATGTCACGTCTCAATCTATTGTTCTATTATTATTCATATTCTTTGTCTTCTTCTCTTTCGAAAGGTTCCTTTTACATTGCAAATTGGTCGATTCTATCCATTTCGTCCATCGCCCCCCATCTCTATCGCTTGATGCAACCACACTCAGATGAATATAGAGAGTCAGAGAGGTTTCTAATATATTTTTATATGTAATATATTAAATAATAAAATTTATTTATTTAAGTTGTGTTACGTATATTACATTTATTTATTACTTTATCATGGATATAAAAAGTGAACAATTTCCATATATAATTTATAAATACAGTTTTATTATAATTAATTATTGATTGGATTATTCTTTAATACTTTCACAAATTTTGTGGCAGGGCAATGGCTGCTTAGCTTAGGTGAGTTGGAGAGGATGAGCTTTGTTAAATAAATGTGTATGATTTATTGTCAGAAATAAGTCACATTTAGCCTTCATAATGGGTCTGGACTTAGCTAGCATCCATTATCGATGTATGTCATGTCTCATATCTACTAAAATTACTTGAGATTTTATCTTGTCAATTAATATAAGAGATTGCAAAATCCGTTATTTTTCAACAAATAACATTTTTGCCAAGGTGGATGTAAGGGTAGAAAATGGGCTAAGCCGCTTGCAGGCTCAACTCAGCACATGAAGACTACGGCTCTTTTGGAGACGAGTCATGTGCCGAGCTAAACACCCTTATTTCTCGAGTCGAGTAGGCTTGATTTGTTTTGAACTTGTGGGTTGGCTCATGTTGAGATCTCAAGTCGACTCGACCTATGAAGCCTACGAGCCAAAGGATCAAACCTAAACTAATTGAGCCTAATTTATAAACACGAGCCGAACTTGAGTGTCAAAGAGCTAAGACAGGTCGATTCAGTCCATTGTCACCCCTAGGTAGATGAAACAAGTAAAACTTATTGGCTTCTATAGGCCACATCAAAAATATTTTATGTCAACTCAGTATCAACGTCAATTTGAATTCATGAACGAATTCACTGACTAAGAAGTATTGGGTATCTTTTTAACACTTTNCCTATTAGCGACCAGCTGCCGACCAACATTTTTTAGTCATAAAATTGATTTACCGACTGATATTGGAGTTTTAGCGACCAACTTCTTGGTCGGCAAAAGTCATATTTCTTGTAGTGTTTAAAGTTCAGTAACTACTTGCAAACTTAAAATATATATGTAAAATTTATGCAATAACATATATTAATTTTTTTTAATAATTTATTCAGTACTATTTAATTCAATATTTATTTTGTAAATGCCTAATATTTAACTAGTTGGGCACTTAGCACGCAATAGAACAAACATCATGTTACATGCAATCATTCATGCGCAAAATATGCAAGATTTTATTCATAGAATCCGAGACTCAATACACCTAATGCACAAATCATCTCTTACGACATTACTTTGTCTAATTTTCAATTAATTTAAAAAAAAAATATTAAATATATTATAGACAGAAAATGGATACGAGAAGATGATATTTAATTTTTGTTGAGATTTTGTTGACTAAATGCATAACGATGGAATTAATTGCTTAATTAATAATTAATTAATGAATTATAATGTGTCTTTCCCTCTCATTACTTCATATTTGAATAAGACTTTAATTAATTAAAGATAATTTGAATTAGTCGTGGTCGAACACTTTTATATAAATAAAAATCTACAACTTTTGCGTTATGGTCAAAATCTTGAATTATTAAGTATTTAATGTTGAAGAAAATAAATTATTCTCTTTTTTAACCATTTAATTTTTATACTAGATCGTTTAATATTTAACTTCTAACTTAGTGAGTGTTTGATGGGAATTAAAATTAGATTTTTAGTAGATTGTAATACAAAATTTTGAAATATGTGGTTGAAAAGCTGTGAGATCGATAAAAGTTGTTAATATTGATTATTTGATTTTGACTTAGAAAAAAATCTGATTTTAATACGAAACAAACATGGCTTTAATATGAATCTAGCAAATACGAGGAAATTTTATGCATTATACTATAGAAAAAATATATTTAGCAACTAATGCCCCCCAAAATTTACATTTTTTATAGTTAGTGTAGGCCATAAAGCAACAATGTTCAGTAATTATAATAAATTAATTACTTTACTCTATTATGAGTTAAGTTATTTGAAAGAGATTCCTCCAACCCTAATCATAGGGTTTCCCACTTAGTCAAAGAATGTAGCACAAAACCAGGTTGGCTGGCACAACTTGTTCCCTAAGTTTAGAATTGTATTATTTCAAAGAGGAAAAAAAAAATTAGAAATATTAATGATACTTTGATACATTAGACAGGATAAGATGGAACAAAATAATTTATAATTTTGATTGTATAAGACTTTTCTTCTTTAATCGCATCGAATTTTGTATATTCTAACGCAATTAAACATCCTCGAAAAGAGACTGAAATCAAGTTCGATAACTTTGATTTACGTATCTGTTTTGAGTATCCAAATATTAGGAAATCGAGCTCTATAAAAAACAAGTACAAAAAAGGTATATGTCTCTCGAATTCAATGTCAAGACATGTATTATAAACCCTAACTAAATTCATAACTTCTTTAATTTTCTACTGTCAGAATTTACAAATTTGACCTCTCTCTTGAGGTTGTAGATTGAGACTGTGGAGCCCTTTTTTCTCTATTTGCAAACCATTGAACTGTTTTTTTAGCAATAGGTAGCCACAGCCTTCTCACTCTTTCCTCCTTGAAATTATTTTCTTGAACACAAGAAGATTCTCTGTAGTTGAATCTTGGATGAACTGTTATTTCAGACATTGATCTCTTGTCTGAATTCGAAATTTTCGATTCAGATCTTGAATTCTGCTTGGATTCATCTGAGGTTGTAGGAAAACTTGGAAATGGAAAGGAATAATCACTTTGCTTGATTTTGTCCTCAAAAACTCTCTTTCTTTCCATCTCGTTCTTTATATTTATGATCTGATCATTTTCCTCAACCATATTTCTTGATTCCATGGATTTGTTTTGATCGTTTCTCGAATCCAAAGAAGAAAATCTTCGACTGGATATGTCGTTAAGCATCTCCGATTTCAAGAACATGAGGTCGGAAGAACTTACGTTGCTCCAACGATTCTTCAACACGACATCAAAAACAGTTATTTTGTGATTGAACTTGTGAAGAACTTTCTCGTCTTTTTCGTTGGAATCGTTGACAAATTCCCGTATAGGCAATTCTTCTTCCTTCTTGATCTTATCGGATAATTTTCTGAAGCTGCTGCCAATGCTAAATCTTGAAGACCCTCTAAAACTTTCCTCTCTTTCAACATATAGTCCCATGTCGGATTCCTCTCTAATCTCTGACTGATTATTCCATAAAAATCTCAAACTATTCGAATATGTCAATTGCGATAGATCATCTGCACTTACTTCCTGCCTGCAAAGAGGGCAAGTTGAGTGTTTTTCGAGCCACTGATCAACACAATCAATATGAAATGCGTGTTTACACTTTGGCAGCAACCTAAGAATCTCAATATCTTCGAATTTTGACAGACAAACAGCACATTCAAGCCCTTCCCTCCACCCCTTAAGAGACGAAAATCTAAAAAACGGCAGGGATTCGATTACTGTTTTATCGATTCCTGAAACAAGAGACCTCGACCGAGGCAATCCATCTTGAATTTGCAGGTTCATGTTATGTACAGACGACACGCGGTGACAAAACTTTGCATAAAGAATAAGGATAAAAGTTAAAGAAAACATGACAGCGAGAATGCCAATTACAACTGCTAAACTTGGTTGAAAATTGCTGATTGCATCTTGTGAATCTGATTCTTGCCCATTATTTGATGGCGTTTGTGCTTTCACATGGAAGAATAAGAAAATCAAGTGGAAAAAAAGAACTTCTATGCCTAATAGATTCATGGAGAAATTAAGCATAAAATCTTGAAAATATTTCAAAACACTGTAATAATTTTACAAGAAGAGTATAAATATATATATAGTATTATCAAATACTTATCTTGTACGTAGAAGGCTCCAAAAAGTGTTTGACATTGGTTTGTTAAGCATGAATGTTCTTATATAGCATCCTACATTTGTCAGTTTTCTTGTTTGTTCAAAGGTTGTTTTTTGTGTTTCAACTTGGAACAAAAACATTTATTATTTGTGGTGAAGAGTTTTTAAATTAATTTTAGAATCTACAAGTAGTGGTGGAATGGTGGGAGGAAGGCTTTGTCTTGTACATCCAATAATACTATAATTTATACAGAATTATTTTCTAATTAGAGTTATTTTTCATTTCTAATTATAAATATTTTGTTTCTCCATATATGTTGAGTCCGTCTAACCAGATTTTTGAAAAGTTAAAAGCTGATTTTTTTGATAATTTTTTAAAAATTATTTTTCTAATTAATTTAATTTTTAGAGAAAGTTGGTTTAAGATAACATTTGCAAGACGCTATTCTAAGCAAGGTCATGACGAAAGAAAAACTAAAAATTTTGTTTTCGTTTTGTTTCGTCACTGATAATAAGAAATCAAAATTGGTTGCATCACAAAGGCTCTTAAAATATCAAAAAAGTCAATGGTAGGGTAATTAAGTAGCTAAAATGCAGGTTCATGTTTCACTGCATACTCACTTTCGTCTTTAATTTGAATTCTGATTATAAAGTCAGCTTTTGATGACTTCATTTGTGCCAACTAACGTTATCCATTATTAAATTAATTTATTTCTAATTTAATCTACCTATGTGTTGAGCTCATGCAATACGTTCATCTAAGTCATAAATTAGAATATCAAACTTTTTCATCATCAAGTTGAAATGAATCGATTAAAAGAAACATACATATAAAGGAACAAGTAAATATATATAAGGGAAAATTACAGTCACGGTACCAAATCTTTCACTTTTTTGCAGATTTTGCCCAAACCTTTGATTTGTGTCATCCACAATACCAAACTTTTCAAAATGTAGCAGTTGGAGTCCAAATGGATGAATCCATTTGACCGTTAGTTGACCAAGAATAGTATATTTGACCAAGTTTTAAATGGGCAAAATGGTAAGTTTACAATTTTAATATAAAATAATTATAATAATTAAAAAAATAAAATAAAATAAATAAAAGCGTCTTCTTCTTCTCCTTCAAACCGCTTCAACCACCACCAGTCGCGCTGACGCCACCTCTTCCTCCTCAGCTAGTCCTTGTTGTCGCTCCGACCTCATCCTCCCGTTGCGAGGACGGGCTGAAGTCCTTCAGTTGCTACGCACCCAATCCCCGTAGCAGTTAAGCCGCCGCCCTCCTCCGTTCGTAATGGGCGGCGCTTCCAGGTTCGTGACATTACTCGCCCTACCCTTTCCCTCTATCCTCTCTCCTCCACCCTCTTCGCTCTTCCTTCTTCCTCCGTCGTCGCCTCTCCACCTTTCCCCTTCACCCCCTCAGTCTCTCCTCCTCCAAATTCAAAACCCACACCCCACAAATTCTCCCCCTCAACTCCACCCAACAACTGCACTTCCACTCCCAACCGGTCAACGATAGTACTTACACACTCAACTCTTCTCAACACCACGGCCACCCATGGTAAGAGTGGACCCATTTTGTCAATATTATCTCTCTCTGTTCTACACCAAATGAGCAGGGAGTTACTGTACATGTGAACCATGAAATCCTTCTCGATGATGCTTTTGTTGTGTACGAGGAATTGCCTAAGGATTTTGTCCGTTCCGCCGCCTCTTGCTTAGCTTTCGCTAGGGACCTTCCCAATCTTCTTGGGTTTGTTTTCTTGTCTTCTATTTCCCAAAAAAAAAATTCAAAATTTGAACCTTAAGTAGGTTACAAGAATTTGAATTTTTCCTTTGTGGATGATGAATTGAAGTTGTGATTTTTTTGTGCTCTAGTACTATGTGCTTGAATGTCGGAGCGGCAGCGAGGATGAGTTGAGGAGGAAGAGGCGGCGCCGACTGGTGGTGGTTGAAGCGGTTTCATGATTAATACAAAAAATGGATGGTTTGATGAAGAAGAAGAAGATGACACTTTTTTTTTTCTAATTATTATAATTATTTTATATTAAAATTGTAAATTTACAATTTTGCCATTTTAAAATTTGATCAAATCTACTATTCTTGATCAACTAGCAGTCCATCCATTTGGATTTCAACTGCTACATTTTGAAATGTTTGGTACCGTGAGTGACACAAATCAAAGGTTTGGGCAAAGTCCGTAAAAAAAGTGAAAGATTTCGTACCGAGACTGCAATTTTCCCTATATGCAATGATACATTGTGACATTTGAAACCTGAACCTAATATGACCTAGTAACGGTGTAAAAACAAGCAAGATGATGCTGAAACAGAACTTAAATCAATTTGGATGGGTTAACGGTCATGGCTCGAAGCGATAATATTTTTCAATATTCTTGGTAGACTGATTGGCCCGTGCCAAAAGTGGACCAAATAGTTTAATTTTTATTTTTTAATTACTTTAAAATCATTGTTTTTTTCAAATCTAGGCAGACTAGTGTCTCGAATAGGCAGATTAATCACGATTCTTTCCCTCCAAAACCTAAATCACTTTCTATGAGTATACTTTGAACTTCAATTTCTCATTCGCTCGAGTATCATTTTTGTCAAGTAAATATAAGATTTTCGATGATCTCACGGAAGAAAATACACATCTACCTTGATCTTCTAAAAGGAAGAAACATAGACCATTTAAAAAAACAGTCATGCTACATGAACATGATGGTTGACATAATCATTGATATAATGCCACATAGCAATCTATCATTAGACTGCTTAAAATACAGTCAACTTTTTTCGAGCAACCATTATGTTATATTTTTCGAGCAAAGTAGCATTATTATTACAATCATGCTACATGAACATAATAGTTGACATAATCATTAACATAACCACTTCCCAACATCAACCCAGTCTGGTCAAAGTGTAGTCCTAACAGGTGCAGCCCATAAACTTGCACATATTTCACTATGATTTTCCCATATCAATTTGACTAGTTGGATTGTATCCTCACTTTTCTATGCAACAGAAAAAGTGGGATCCAAATAATTTTTTTTGCAAGCATATATCCTTATTTTGGATACATATGTATATTGTCGGGTTTTTAAGAATAAAGATAATCACCGAATATCCGGCATGTTTTCCTCAGATGCACATGCAACATAATTATGGGCATAAGGAATTTTCGTGTAGATAATATAATGCAACAAACACGACAGGTAAGGCTTTAATAAATTTAAAATAAATCAGTTCGACGTTATACAAAAGAAATGTTTTCTACCGATACAAATATTACCGAAAGATTGAGATTGAGATATAGCTCAAGTAACGGTAAAATTTTTTTAAGAAAGGAAAATTTATAGTGGAGATTTCAAGCTTTACAAAAAAGTGCAGTGTTTCTAACCTTTCAAAAATATGCGATCGAACATCTAAATGGTTTTCCTCCAAAACTCCATTTGTTGACCCAAAAGTCAAGCCATTGACTATAATTCGACCATCTTTAAAAACGACAAAATTGGGAATCTGCAAGGAAAAGAAATAATAAATTTAACCAAATAATTCAACATTTTTCATGATGTTTGCTTGATTTTGATTTTGAAGAATTGCATTTTTTTTAAAGAAAAAAGAAATCAAGAAAATGATTTAGAAAAATTAGGGCTTTTAAGCAATTTTTAAAAGTGATGTCAATGTAGATCTGAAAATGACATAGATAGGGAAAATGAATCCTTGTATTCTTCTAATTTTTTTTTTATTTTTTTTAAATCTTCTTCATACTGTTGGTAGCAGGAACTAGTGTTAGGTTATTGTAAAAATGAGTTTTTCAGTTTTGTTTAAGAGAAAATTGGAGGCGATCTCGGCGACGGCTCTGTGAATGGAAATCATCCAAAGGTCCTTCTACCTAACATTTTTAAAAGGTCGTAAGAATATTGCAATGATTTAAAGGCTTGGGAATTGGGACAGCGCTAACTTTTTGAAAAGTTTGAAACCTTCGTTGCAAATTTCCGAAAAAAAAAACACATTTCTGGAAGAATGTATTTTGGAATAGTAGATCGATTGAGAATGTGTGGTTGAAAAAGAAGGAAAAGTTAATGACGAAATGTAAAATATTATTTTATTGAAAAATGTGTGGTTAAAAATGAGTAGATGAATGAAAATGAAAATTTTAATGTGCACCAAACAGGAGCCTATATATATCAAATAGTCACATTAGTGATAAAGAATTAAAAAATTTGACATGCATATAAGATGGTTCTTTTAATTTTCATGTTAATAAAAAATAATTAAGTTTATTCACCAAAAACCTAAAATTAGACAAAATTATGTGCCAAGAGTTTCACAAAACCTTAATAAATTTGATTTACCGATAGAATTTAATTATTAAATAAAGAAATAAAAGATAACATATTAATTCAAAAAATTATGTTGGAAATTAAATAACAATTAAAAAAAATAAAATTAAGATTACAAACGACTATTTAGCGAGTAATGTTAAAAAAATATAAATAGTTTAATAAATTTAATTTTTCATAAAAAATTTCAATAAATAAAGTAATAAAATATTAATATAAAATCTCAACAAAAAATAAAATAATAATTAAAAAATAAACCATTCATAATATTATAAAGAAAAATATAAACATATTTGAAATTAATTGTCTGAAATTTATAAATATTTTAAAGGTTATTGGTGATAGTTATGTCGATGAGCCGAGCCGGAAAAAAAAAAAAAACTCGAGCCGAGCCCGATAAAAAAAAATGAGGCTCGGCCC